>PVKA01008931.1:0-30612 GCA_004027165.1 Ctenomys sociabilis
TTTTTTTTTTTTTTTTTTTTTTTTTTTTTTTTTTTTTTTTTTTTTTTTTTGTCTTTTTGAGACAGGGTCTCACTGTGCAGTTCAGGCTGGCCTTAAGCTCACTTTGTAGCTCAAGCTGGTCTCGAACTCACAACAATCCCCTTGCCTCAGCCTCCCGAGGGCTGGGATTACAGGCCTGCGCCACCACGCCCGGCTAAATGCTTCAAGCTTATCCTTCTTAATAGCTGAGTAATACTCCATTATATATAAATACCACATCTTTTTCAACCATTCCTCATGTAACTGACATCTTGGTTGTGTCCAAGATTTTGCTATCACAAATTGTGCTGCTATAAACATAGGTACACATATATCACTATGATATAATGTTTTCAGTTCCTCTGGGAAAATTCCCAGTAGGGGGATAGCCAGCTTGAATAACATTTAGTATAAAACTAACTACATAAAGACATGAAACCAGAAACTTAGAGGTAAATTGAACCTGACAGATAGAGGAGGTCTGAAATAAGCACTGAATATCAAGTAGAAAAATAGATAAAGTTCTCCAATAAGGGCCTCTTGAGTCTGTATCTAAACACTATATACCTTCCTAGAAAAATGTCCTTAGTTTTTCATTTGAGGGAGACTTTTAAGTTAAAGATTTTCTGAGAAGGAGAAGAATCTTGGATGAGGTTCTCATCAAAGAAAACTGATGACAGAAAACAACAAAAACAAAGAGGGAAAGATAGTTTCTTGGCATCTTGATTTTGAACTGAATTCATTCTTCTCTGGAAAAAGCAAGCTTCAATTCAAATATCAGTATCCAAAAATTGACTTAAGGGCTGCCCAAATAGATCAAAGGATTAAAGCACCTGCAAGCAGCCTTGGGGCCTGGAGGGTTTGATCCCTGGGCCTGCCATGCCAGCCCCAGCCCTGGGGCACACTGAGATGGCAATCGGGGCTGGGCATGATGGTGCACACTTATAGTCCCAGCTCGTGAGAGGCTGTAAACAGGCTGATCACTGAGTCTGATCTAGCAGGGAGACACTAAACACTCTGTAGACCCTTCCCTAAAACACAAAAAGATCTACTTAACCTAACATATATCTGACTGTGCACATTATGCAATGTCAGTAATATATACTCAGGTTCATTGCATTGTTGCTACCACATATATTCTGCATGACAATAACATTACTTAAAGATTAACTTTGGGACAGGAGAAACTATTTTTCCTTATCTATTTCAAATACACTCCACAGAACCTTTTTGTAACCAAGTGCTGGGGAGAATAATTTCATTCAGCAAGCAAATGTTTAGATCAGATGTGTATTCTACTCTCCAATTCACTTCTGACACTACCTGGAAGATCTCTTCAGTAAGGGTTCAGTCCCACAAAATTGCTTCTACTTCAGCTGCCGTTTGCCAAGTCCAGGACTCTGGACCTCCAACTGACTGGATGTAACTTGGGGGCTCCATGTCTCCTTCCCCAGGTTCTGTTCTCAATAATGGTTTCCAGTCCTGAGAAACACTTTACTTATGTTTATCCATGTGTTATAACATGGCCCAAATTAAGAAGAGCCACATAGAATAGGTAAATAAGATGGGTAGCAGGGGGAAGATTGCAGTGTGTCCATGCCCTTAGTGGGTACACAGTTACCTAGAACCTCCACTGTTGAGCAACTCACAAGTTCTCAATAGATCCTCCAGAAACAAAATTATGTGATTGTATGAACTAAAAGAAGCAGATTTCCCAAAAAGAACTTATCATGACAAATACATATACTGTATCGTTAGGAAACCAACAAGACTAATGAAAATATATGCAGTCTTAATGGCTAAGCATAAATGTTATAATGGAGGAAAGAAGGACCACTGACCTATAATGAAATTGAATTTGAAAAAATAATATTTGCAAATACCTGTAACAAAATTATCTGAAAAGTTTCCACCCTCAACAAAGATGGAGAAATGGGAACCAGATTTACCTTACAGTTGGGAGCTATGGAAGCTAGGAAATTTATCAGATGTGTGTAGATGGGACTAAGTCTCAGTATCTAAAGCAAACAAGCTACCTCAGTCCTGGGATAAACATCCTGTCTCATTGAGCTCAGCTATTAGTCACTAGGCAACCTTGAGTCACATGTTACAAACTTTGCAAAACTATAACAATGATTTTATTGTGCTGGCACAACCACCTAGCCCAACTTTTGTCTTCTTGTCTATCTTTCTCATTCCTGCTACCATTCATAGTAAAACCAACAGATCCCTACACCTTACCACAGAAAATAATTAAAAACCTAAACAGCATCAAATCAAAATTTATCTCATTATGAAAAGAAAGTAGAAAAACAATTCAATGAAAAGAAATACCAATTGTTGCCTATCCAGAAATGTCAAAGATGATGGTATAAGAAATGCACTAAAATACTTCTTAAAACTGTGCTTCACATGTTTTCAATGACAAAGTAAACTAACCATGGAAATTTGAGAATAGGCAAATATAGTAGTCAATGTTTTACTAGAGAAACAGATGCAACACAATGTATGCAAGTGTGTAAAAAATAACATTGGCTTATGATGCTCACCCACAAGAGTGAGTGAGGAAGCATACAGAGAGTCTCTGCACACTGGAGACTGACGGCTTCAGCCCAAGATCTGGAGCTCACTGTAGTGCCACACAAGTCCTTTCATGAAGCCAACTGGTCTGCAAGGGAAGGCTGAAGAGTCTACAATGGAAGCCAAAAAGTCTGCCTTGGAAGCCAATGGACAATGTCCAATCTGAAGGCCAAGACTGGAGCTGCTCCCAAGAACAGAAGTAGATGTGTCCTTCCTCATTTCTCCTTTATGTCATCCAGGCAAGGAATTGCCCAAGGGTGGGTCCTCTTCACCTTAGCAGGAGAATTGCTGAGATGATTTAGTTAAGGTTCTGGACTTCTCAAAGTATCACAATCAACTATTACAGAAAATTAAAGCCTCAATGAGCTAACACTCCAAAACTTTACTAAGAGCTAAAATGTAAAATATAGCAACACTTTGGTACTTGATGGCTTTGAAGCTCTTTGAATTTGATACCCAATGCATTTGACATGGAAATTTTGTCCCACTACTTGTCATGGCTTCTGTACTCAACTCATAAGACAGGACGTGTCAGGGTCCATCACCCTTTCCATCTAAAGCAACTTATTTGACACTTGCTGCTTTTGATAATTGTCATACCTCCTGGAACTAATTAATTAATATCAAGGTAGCACTAAAGTGTTATAACATTAAACATTGGCCATCATTTAGAGTAAATGGATCATTCATGTATGATTGACAGAAATACGAAATGACACAGCCACTCTGAAAAATGGTTTGCCAGCTCAAGTATTCTTAGGAATTTAACCCAGTGAAAGAAAATCTTATAAATGAATATTCGTAGTAACTCTGTTCTTCCTAGCCAAAACTGGAAACAGTCTAAGTGACCTTTTATAGGTGGATGATTATACAAATCATGGTATATCCACATCATGACATTTAAGCAACAGAAAGAAATGAAGTGCAGATAAACACTTGAGTAGACCTCAACAAAAACATGGTAAGTGAAGCAAGATGTTTTTCAAAAAATTACATGCTAGAGAATTCCATTTTGATAGTATTCTTGAAATAAGATAAATATGGAAATAGAAGAGAGGGGTCGGGGAGATGGCTCAGTGGAATAAGTGCTTCCCTGGCAAGCGCAAGGGCCTGAGTTCAATTCCCAGTTCCACAAAAGGAAAAAAAAAAAAAAAAGAAAGAAATAGAAGAGAGATTACTTGTTTACAGGGCTTACTGATTAAGGGAGATACAATGGCATTGCTATCATTCTCTTTATCAGTGTAAAGAAATAACTGTATAGTGGTAGTACAGTTCTTTATCTCAGTTGTTGAGGTAGTGCACAAAGATACACTTGTGTAGTGCACGAAGATACAGTTACATAGAATTATACAACATATAATGAAAGTTTGTGCAACTAGTAAGATAGGAATAGTGTGGGTTAGATGTGATAAATATGAGCAGTATGGATTTTCCCACTTTCTGTTCCGAAACATATTTCTGTTTCTGTAACATATTTCAGAATGTTACAGTTGATGGAGGCTGATTAAAGGGTATGTCTGAGATGTCTCTAAAGCCTTTTCTTTCATACCTATAAATCGGTTATTATTGTTGCAAACTTTAAAACCTGAAATTCTTACAAATAAGACCTCAGGTCCAGATTGTTTTACTGAGAAATGTTTTCAAAGTTTCAAAACTGCAAACAGAGTCTTGCAGGGGAAAAGAAAATGAGAGAAATGTTTCCTAATTTTTTAATTCAGATTATGCCAACCAAAACCTCACAATGAATTTAAGATAATGGAAAACTATAACTACTATCATATTATATGCAAAAGCCATAAATAAAACACTTAACTAGTGAACTAATGATTACGAAAAGGTAAATACCTAGTTGGGTTCATTTCAAGGATGTAAGACTTAGCCAGGAAATATGGTGCACACTAATCCTAGCACTCTTGGAGAAAGAAGCAAGAGGACCACAAGTTGGAGCTCAAACTGGGCAACTTAACAGTTAACTAAGACACTGTCTTCAAATAAAAACATAAAACAATGAGCTGAGGACAAAGGCCCGGTGCCAACAACACACACACACAAAAAAAAAAAAACCAAGATTATTGAATATCCAAAAATCACCACATTTCCATCACCATTTGTTAAAGAGGCTATCTTTCTTCCAGTAAGCATGTTTGGCTGAGTGTGTATGTAGTTGCATGTAGAAAGATAGAAAAAATATGGTTGGGCATGGTAATGCATCGCTATAATTTCATAATTCAGGAGGCTGAAGCAGGAGTATCACTGAAATTGGGTGAACCTGGGCTACATGAGTTCAAGCCCAGTATGGAATTATGTAGTGAGACTCTGTCTAAAACAAAAACAGAGGGGAAAAAACAGCTTGTGCAACATGGACAGATCCAAAAGAAAACTTACAAGTATAGTACTTCTTCATGATAAAAACATTCAATAAACCAGTTAATAGGAAGAAGCTTTCTTAACAAAATAAATGCACCAAAACTTTACATAAAACTTATCATTTAATACAGATAACATGAATGAATATATATGAAATTTGAAAATCTACAATAAATTAGAAGAATTGATAAGTGATTTTAAATTTTCCTGAATACAAAGACATTTATATATTTAAATTATTTCTACTCTTATATACTAAAATCACAGGAGTGGAATATCAAATATAAAATTTCCCTCTATTCACTTAAGCAAAATTTATCAAATATCTAAGAATAACCATAAAGAAAAAATGTACAAATTTCTTACACTAAAAATGAAATAATATGGAAAGAATAATAGAATATGAAATAGACAAGGAGATACACCATAATCATTCATTGGATTAAAAGTCTCAATGCAATCGATTAGAAGATATAGATGCAACTACATACACACTCAGCCAAACATGCTTACTGGAAGAAAGATAGCCTCTTTAACAAATGGTGATGGAAAAAATGAGTCTCTGTGTGCTGAAAATTAAAATTTGACCCAGGTCTAGCACCATGAACTAAAGTAAGGTCAAAATGGATTACAGATCTAAACATTAAAACAGAAACACTACATCTCCTGGAAGAGAAAGTAGGAGGAATTCTTGAAGACATAGGGATAGGCAAAAAGTTAACAAACAAAAATAAAACCACACAGGAAATACTTGAAAGAATTAACAACTGAGACATCCTCTTATTGAGAAGTTTTTCCACGTCAAAATAAATTACCAACAAGGTGAAAAGACAACCCACAAATCTGGAAAATATCTTAACTGATAAGTACTCAGACAAAGGCCTTCTCTATATTAGGGCCCTAAAATTTAAAAACCCAGTCCAGAAATGAGCATCCAAGATAAACACACAGTTCTCAAAGGAAGAAACACAAGAGGCAAATAAATACATGAGAAATGCTCCACATCTCTACCAATTCATGAAATACAAATTAAAACAACACTGAGAAACCATCTCACCCCACAAAGAATGGTTATCATAAAGAAATCAACCAACAATGAATGCTGGAGAGTCTGTGGAGAAAAAGGAACCCTTCTCCAGTGCTGGTGGGAATGCAGACTGGTGAAACCATTATGAAAATCAGTGTGGAGACGCCTCAAAAAACGAACTGAAAATCCTGTTCAATCCAGCTATCCCCCTACTGGGAATTTTCCCAAAAGAACTGAAAACATCATATCATAGTGATATGTGTGTGCTATATTTGTAGTGGTACAATTTATGATAGCCAAATCTTGAAAGCAACTAAAATGCCTGTCAACTGAGGAATGGATGAAAAAGATGTGTTTTTGAGTACTGCTCAGACATAAAGAAAAATAAACTCGAAGCCTTCATATATAAGTGGATGCCACTTGAAGATATACTCATAAGTGAAATAAACCAGACCCACAAGTGTAAATATTGTACATCTACTTAGTGTAAGAACTCAAAAGAAGAAATAAAAATTGAAAGATATAACACAGTTAAATGGAAAGTGAGAACTTAAGGATGAAACAGTGGAGAGAAAGGAGGATGTTGCTCTTTATCTTTTTTTTATATTAAAATGAATAAAAGATAGCATAGTCTCAATAATTGGCTGTCTGTTCCCTTGCAAATAATTGAATTAAAAATCCCAATCAAAATACCACTTCATTTTAAATTTTCAAATTGATTCTAAGATGTGAATAGAATACAGAAAACCAGAACAATAATCAAATTTAAAGAAGAAAAAAGGGGGCTGGGCAGACAGCTCAGTAGACTAAAGTGCCTGCTTAGGCAGAGCACAGCTGCTGGGGTTTGGTCCCTGAAGTGCTGACCCTACCCTGGGGCAAGCAGAGAGGTGGCACATGCCTATAATCCTTGTGCTTGGGAGGCTAAAAGCAGGAGGATCACTGTGAGTCCAAGTAGATTCTATAGGCCCTGTAGTCCCCATCCTAAATATACAAATAATGTTTTAAAGAAAAAAAAAGGTTGACAGGCTATCCCTAGATCTTAAGATGTGATCAAACTGTAGTTATTCAGCATGGTATTGGCAGAGGATACATGAACAGATTAAAATCAGAGTAAGGTTCCTAGAAATAGCCAGTATTTAGTATGCACTTAATTCATTAACTAGACTCTGCTACTATTCAGTGAAAGCTCCTTAAGTAAATACTGCCGTGTCAATTGAATGGCTATGTAGATAGCCTTTACCCACCACACTATAATAAAAAATTAAGATACACATAAAAGAAATGATTAAATAACAAAATTTCTTAAAGAAACCATGAAAGCACATCTTCATGGCAGGGAGATGCATATAGAATTCTTAAACAATACACCAAAAGTACTAATCATAAGGTAAAAGAATTGAAAAGTCCTTGTTTAAAATGCATGACTTCTGCTCTTTAAAGAAACCCTTCTGAGAATAAAAGGTCAAACTACAGGGGAAAACAAAAAAAAAAAAAAAAACTATTTACAGTGCATGTACCAAAAAAAGACCCAAAGCAAATATTTTGTGGAATCCTATAAATCTGTAAAAAATTTCCATACTCAATTAAAAAATGGGTAAAAGAACTGAACATGTAGTTTATAAAGAAGATGTCCAAGTTAATGCTTAATTTTTTCTTCTAACTTTAGCAGTTTGCATGCTTATATCTGATAATCTAAACAACTAATTTGAAGATAATAATATGTAATATAACAATTATTGTTCACTTTCTATGATTTTGTTCAGAGAAATTGTCTACCACTTCTATTTCTTTCAGTATTTTTTATTCCCTTTAAAAAAATAAAATACCCGAAATATTAATGCACTAATAAGAAAGTGGTTCACATCACTGTAGAGAAAAAGAAAACTACAACTATATGCAATATGGCTATACAGCTCATTGGTAGAGCTCAAATAATTTGACTGATGGAATTGTAAATGATTTGCCACAATCCACTAAAGCTGATGTACACATTTTTCTCTGATTTAGCTGGAAACCTAAATAGCTTAAATAATAGATTTAAAAAGCCAAAGTGTAATTGCACAAAAACATAAAACAATGCACTAAAAAAAAATTCACTGAAATATTCTTTAGTATTTAAAAAATCTGAAAAGCATTATACTAAGTGAAAGTTACCAGGTAAAAAGTAAATGCAATATAAATACAATTTTTGAGGGGGTTAAAGTCATGCAAATCTGGTTACAACGATGGACCCTAGAGTCATGTTAAACACTGTGGGTACTCTGGGGAGGAAATGAGAATCACCTGGAAAAAAAGGCCATGAAAAAGCAAAGCTTGACCTGGAAGGTAGAGATGCCCTGCTTTACGTATACAATTTTAATATATACAATTTTATTAAGCTGCACATGTTTATTTCTATGCTGCACTCATTTATACTCTAGTATTTGTAAATTATATCTTCATTTTTAAAAACAAAATATATCATTGTTTTGGAAACTCTACTGGTCTTACAAAAGGCAAGAATATGGTCAGGTGCTAGGTCATGGAACATAGCAGAGCAGCTGTGGTTCTCTGCCAAAAAAACCCTGACCTGTCACTCCCACCCAAAGGATGTTAAACATCCTCCCCAGGGTGTTTAACATATTCTCGCTTTGAATATGGGCCAGAGTAACAACTCTTTGCCAGGAAGAAAATGTTGCATGACCTCCAACGAATGTCAAAAAATGAGACAGAAATATACGTGTGTGTATGTGTGTGTGCCTTAGTAGCCTTCTACTGGATATAGAATTGGGTAGCCTCAAGAATTTCTGGTTGAGGTGATAAACCGTAGTTGTATTATGAAAGTTGTTTAGATGTTTAGCTTTTATTTATTGGAAACCATTACTGGATTTCTTTTGCCATATAACAAATTACTGCAAATTTAAGGACTTAGGAAACACCCATTTTCTTAACGGCTATTAACCTGAGTGAGCTTGTGGCATTCTAGAAACCACTCTCATGCCTAAATCATGTGGCCACTTCCACAGCAGTTTGCAGCATGGCATCTGTCTTTTCATCGCTGACTCGAGCAATGTGCTCAGACATTTCCCTTTGTTTAGAAGGCTCACCTCATTAGGTCTCCTGCCTAGAGAAATCCACTTCTGAGTAAGCAAAAACAACTAATTATTAAACTTATTATGAGGTGAAATCACACCACTTTTTTGCACATTCCATTCATTCTGAGAAGGAATTTACGCTGTGTATAGCTCCTGTCTAGGATGGGGTCCGTGAGGATTTCAGGGCCATTTTAGAATTCTCCCCAGCACAGTTTCCTGGTCTCTAAATACAGGGTCCAACCTTGTTAATGTGAACGTTGACATGTGCGGAAAGACTCGTAGGATGTTTTTGTACCTAATATATTCATACATTGTTTCATTTAAGAATTTATTCTCTAGAACCTCAAAAGTGTGCTTGAGACATTATAATTAGATTAGTATCAATAAAAGGTGAAAAGTTAAAAGTACAGAATAAAGAAGAAAATGATATCAGAAAACTCTTTGAACTTAAAATTCAGCTTTCTAATGCTAAATGGTAATGATAAGTTCTTGTTTCATGCATGTCTCGCTTACTACAAAAGGAAAGATGGGATTTTATAGGAAAGAAGAATGCTTTTCCAGTCTTTGAAATCTCAGAGAATTTTCCCTGCCATGCTTTAGAAAAAGGGAAATTTGAACAATAATATATTCGGTGCAGTGTATGTTTTATAAAAATTCAAATTCTTCTAATAGAGCTCTCCCCTCTGCGTGCAGAGCACCGAGCAGGGCCGTAGCATGAATGTGAGTCTGCCCCTCTTTGGGCCTTTGCAGTACAAGGGGAAGTAGACTCTGCTGTAACTGCCCTCACCAACAGGAAGCTGAGCCATGCCTTCACTTAGGTAGCTTCCCTGTGCTCTGGGGGATAAAGCAATGAAATTTACAAAATCATGAAGGGCTAATACAGTAGTTGATCAATCTCTTGGACATTGTCAGTCATTGGCTGCTCCCTCTGGGCTTTTAACAGGAGTTGAGTATCAGTCCACCCTAACTAAATTCACAGCAGTTCGTACAGTAATACCCCATGCTCTATTATCTAGAAGCAAGGTTAAAGAACCTAAAAGGACAGGGATGATGAGATGGCTGTGTTCCAAGTGCTTCTCTGGCAAGTGCAAGGACCCAGGTTTAATCCCTGACACCATATGCTGTGCTGGACCCACCCCTGGGGCACTGTGCAGTTCCCAAAACCTAGCACAGGGGCACATGACTATAATCTCAGTGCTAGGGAAGCTGAGACAGGAGGATCACTATAAGTCCTAGTTGCGTAGTGGGACTCTGTACCAAATAAATGAGTTTAAATATGTATATATAAACATAAAAATAAAAAATACTTTAAAAGACAAAGATAATATTGCATGTGACAACTTGAAATGTAGAAATTACTTTATTGGAATGAAATGATGGTGGATGGAGTTAAAGAGATGTTCCCATCTGAGGGCAGGGATGAAAGGAGAAGCAAACTTGTGGACGCTTGTGTTTGTGGAGATGTGGGTGAGATAAAGAAAGAGTCCTGAACTCCCTTCCAGGAAGAATGAGTTGACAGAAGAGAGGGGGCAATGTCCTGTCCAGGGAAGTGAAGTAGAAACAAAACAAATCATAAAACAAAACAAGCACATGCTGCTGCTGCTGCTGCTGCTGCAGCTGTTTACTGGGTTAGGAGACAAAACCCAGGTCTTGACGTGATTACTGAGTGGCGGGGAGGAAGTTGTCCACCTTACCTGGCTCTTGGCTGAGAAAGAACTTTTCATAATTCTTGGTTTGCGTATTCCACGTTTTCCGGGTATCGTTTATTCATTCAGTCTTTACCTCACACATTTTCTATGCCAGACACTGTTTTAAGGGGCCCCCATATTTATCATCATATCCTTAATTCATTTTGAAAGAAAACAGGGAGGAATAGAGGGAAGAGGGAAAAAATGATGCAGAGGAACAGGCTGTCTCTTCAGTCTTGGGGTGGGGGAGATAACGGACACCTAAAAGAGACTGCCTTGTGCTGCATGCACACGCAAAAAAGCTAAGGACACCCTGACCCCTAGCTTCAATACTGAAAGTGCACCAAGGTTGAGAATGCACAGAGAGATGGACAGAGTGAATAGTGGGATGAGAATGTGGAAAGCAGACTGGAAGAAGAAACAATAAAGAGCAACTCTGTGTGATCAGTAAACCTTGGATCCAAATGTGAGATTTGCTGCCTGAATGATGACAGGTACCTTGCAGGATTATTATGAACATCACAGAAAAGTTTATAAACAATGGGAAAGGCTCAATAAATGATAATTGGCTTAATAGTGCCTATTTCGTCAGTAAGACTAGATACTGGCAGAAAGTCATGAGAAAATACAGTATGGATTAGAAAGAGGGACGTAGCAGTCAGGTTGGCAGGGTCCAAGTTCCAAAGACTTTTAGAGGGAGGTGGAAGAGAACCAAGGAGAGAATACTGAATAATGCCCATGAATAGACTGAGTACGAGGAGCCCGTCCAAGGCCAAAGCCTGAGTGCACCCTGAGGACTTCATAAGCACCTCGGAGTGCAGGCTTCGTATGTACTTTCTCTCCCTTTCACATTCTCTGCATCCTACCTTGAAGCCTCAGCCTTCTATGCTATTCCAGTGGGTCCCCCTTCTAAAGGCAGCACCCTTCCTCATCCCATTCTCCCTGCTCCCTCAATGCTCACTTTCTTCCATGCACAGATTTTAGGAAATCTGATAAGTTAAATCGCAAGCATCCCCAAAGGAAGAGTAACCCATGATACAACACAGGCGCCCACTGGGAACAGACTGGCAGCAATCTGTGCTTGGCAGAGTCCTTCCCAGGACAAAGACAATCATATTGTGTCATTTTCCCATGTGCATCTCCAGTCTTGGATCAGGGAATATTCAAAAGCAGAGATGACATAAGGAAGACTGAATATAAAATATGGCTACAACCACTACTCTACCCCCTCTTTCAATAGGAAGAAAGGTCCTACTGGGAGACTGAGGACATTTCAGGCCACAAGATAACTCTCCACTTGTAGGAAGCTTGGTGTTTCACTGTTCACACCTGGTACACAATGCTCTTCTACTATCCAAACAGAGCAAAACAAGCTTTTAAAATTAGCACCAACAGGACATACCAAACCACCTGTATGCGTGGGATGCCCAGTATTCTCAGGTAGAACTATAGTGATACGAAGAAAAAAATCTAAATATTCATAAATGTCAAGATTTGAAAGGTCTACTAAAAGTTGCACCAGGTGTTCTGCCTGTTCCATCAGAAAGTGTGTTATGTGTCTTAATCTGCAAATACAATAAAGAATCTCACCTCTGCAAGTCTGGGGAGACAAGTTGGTCCTAATCGTCATAGGGCTGGGTGATCTTTCTTGCAATTATTTGTGCATCCAACATGGTGTATTATGGGGCCGGTCAAATAGCTTCAGGCCAGCCAAATAGCTCAGCTGATTAAAGAGCCTGTTTAGGCAGACATGGGTGCTTGCCATGCTGACCCCAAGATGGGGAATGAGACTGGGCATGGTGGCATGCACCTGCAATCTCAGCACTTGGGAAGCTGTAAATAGGCAGATTGCTATGAGTCTGATCTATGAAGCAAGACCCTATAACTCTGTAATCCCAGCACTTGGGATTTAAAAAGGGAAAAAGAGGAGCCAGGGAGATAGCTCAGTGGAATAAGTGCCTACCTGTCAAGTGTAGGGTCCAAAATTCAATCCCTGGTACCCAAAAAAATAAAATAAAAATGAAAAGGAGAAAGGTAGGCTGCACATTGCAGATGACTGATAAATACTTGGAAAACTAAGAGAAGAGATTATCACAGGCTCATTACCTCCTTTGACATTCTCTTTCCCTCCCTCTTTTCCTTTTCCCCTTCCCTTGGTAATTTCCTTACTTACCTCCTTAGGCACTTAGTAACAATCATTGTGTGCCTAACTGGTACTACAGACTCGGTATTCTAGGCTTTGGGGATATAATAATGACTACCAGAGTTCTAGGCTCCAGGAGTGTACCTTCTGGGGTGAGAGGAGATCCATAACAAATGACTAGCAATAAACAAGTTAATTTTGGATAGAAGTAAGTGCTATAAGAAAGAAAGAAAGAAAGAAAGAAAGAAAGAAAGAAAGAAAGAAAGAAAGAAAGAAAGAAAGAAAGAAAGAAAGAAAGAAAGAAAGAAAAAGAAAGTGCTATGAAAACAAGAAAATAAGTAACATGGGAAAAATCACTAGAATAGACAGAGTGGGCAGGCTGAGCTTCACGGAACATTTGTCGTTTGCGTTGAGACCTGAATAACAAAATGCCCTTGGTTATTTGAAAATGAGCTTTCCAGAAGAAGCACATAACAAATTCAAAGTCCCTGCAGTGGGAATATATTTGATGAGCTCGGAGAACAGAAAGGAGGTCTGGGTGTCCAATGTGCTGTAAATACAGGAGAAGAGCTGGAGTCGAAGCCAGAGACCCTGACAGGAGTTTGAACTTCATGGGACTGGAAGGGTAGCCCAATGGTAGGGTACTTGCCTAGCAGGTGTGAGGATCCGAGTCCAATCTCCAGCACCAGCAGGAGGGAGATTTGGATGTTTTCTGACGGGAAGTCATTAAAGGGTCTCAATGAAAGAAATAAAATCATATGACTTAAAATTCTAAAGATATCTCTAGCACATGGCTGAAGAAGGGAATGGAACAAACCGGTCCCATCATACCCTAATCATCAGTAATATTAGAGTCAAAAATAATACTGGGGAGCCTCCACCCTGATCACTAGGCTATTTCCACACTTGTCCTCAACTTCAATGTACGAGGTTCAGTTTCCACCCAGAGGATTAAGAGACGATAAAGTACAGACAATTCCCACAGAGAAACGCTGGCGCGAATGTGCACATTCTGCCACTTGATTCTTTTTCGAGTTGTTTCAGCCTCACCTGCACTTTAACTCCCACAATATAGTTTCAACCCTCTGCCTCCTGCATTACTCAACCTCAGCTGCAGCATATTAGGATCTCCCAGGGAGCCTTTAAAGATCAATAGCCAGACTGCACTATGCAGCCATTAAATCAGAATCCGGGGTGTGGGCCCCAGGCTGCAGCATTTTTTAAGACTTCCCCATATGATCCCAAGGCAGCCACTGTCGCGTAAAAATGGGAATTTCAGAGCTTCCAGTGGTGGTGACAAGTAGCATGGGATGACGGGAAATGTGCTCTCCTGCTGCTGAGTCCCTGGAGAGCCCCAGGAAGAGGCAATGATGAGCTCCCAAATGACAGGCCCATTGTGAAGCCGACCACGCACAAGTGCACACCAGAGACCCCTCTGCAGTCAGCAGCACGGCGCTCAGCAGTGGGATGCCCTGGCACCACAGATGAAACTAGAGGACATATTGCCTCTCTGGAGAAATTTGGGGACTTTGACAAATCCTATTTTTAAAAACTGAAACAAAGGATGATTTCATCCAAATAGGATGCCTGTGCCTCACCATAAAGATAGATGCCACCCCTGCTCTGAATGCCTGACATCCTACAGAGCTCAAAATGTACAAGGTAACACATCTTGTCAAGCTCTAAAACAAGGGAGGCAGCCTTCCCACTTTCCTATTTCGTTTTTCTACATTTGTTATGCTGAATTGCCAGGTTAAAAAAAGATGAATAAAAATGAAAAGCAAACAAAAGAAAAGCAAATGAAAGGAGAACAGATAATATCATAAACGTTTGCAGAGTAAGGCATGGCATTTTGATAAAATAGCATGATCCTAGCAAGCAAATGTTCCTTTTTACTGGAGTGGTAATTTGTTATTGTTGGCTTTTTCATGATGCAGGGAAGATAATGTCATAGAACCATAAAACATTTTATGTATAGTCTTTTTCATGCATTTAGTACTTAATACATTTATGACTTTATGATTTTGCTATTATTTCAAATGTGTTCATCTTTTCAAATTCTGGTAAATTTCTAGAGAACACATTTCTTTTGTAGTTCAAACAGCACCTGTTCAGAGGTATACACACACAGATTCCATGTTGGACAGGTCAGATAATCCTTGTGGTTATATTTTTATGTTGTTTTTCCCTGACCTCAATTCCTACCTTTTAATCTCTAATAGAAATGTAAAACCTTGTACACTCACCATAATAATATAGAACTGTAGGTTCTCATGCCAAGAGAGGCTTAGTGAGTCAGTGATCCATAGGGAACTATAAAATCTCTGGGAAAAGAAGTCATACATGTCAACAGTGAATTCTCCTATCAGTTTTGTGGGGATTTGTTTGTTTTGTCTTTTTGAGACAGAGTTTCATCATACAGTTCGCACTGGCCTTGAACTCACTGTGCATCCCTGGCTGGCCTTGCACCCCCAGTGATCCTCCTGCCTCAGCCACCCAAGTACTGGGAGTATAGGTATGTGTCACCATGCCTGGCGCCATGAACAGACTTGCATACTTGTATTTGGTGTACCTGCTCCAGGGGTAATTAGAACCCTAAGAAGAGGACAACAACCTTCAGAGACCAAAGACTGTTGGAATTATTAGAAGCCCAGGGTTGGGGAGTCATCAGGAATAACTGGGTGTAGTAGAGAAGGTCTTCTTCGGAGCTACCCAATGTGGGAACCCTGTGCAGAAGTCCCTGAGGAGTGCAACTCCAAGGCTAGAGTCTTCCTGACTTTCTGTCTTCATGGAAGAGAGAAAGTCTAAATCTGTCGCTGATGCTGAGACTTCACTGGACTGCAGAACCTTAAATCCTGCACAGACTTGAAGTATAAGAATCCATTTTCCACTTTTAATATGTTCTAAGAAATAAGTATCCTAGTTTTTTTTGTTTGTTTGTTTTTTTGTTTTTTTTAGGGAAGGATCTACAGGGTGTTCAGGGTCTCTCTGCTAGATCGACTTGTAAGGATCCGCCTGTTTACAGCCTCCCACATGCTGGGATTACAGGTGTGCACCACGCCAAGTCTCCTTTGCTATCTCAGTACTCCCTGGAGGTGGGGCCAGCAGGGCAGGCCCAGGGATCAAACCCCAGGCCCTGTGCCTGCTTGCAGGCATTTAATATGATGAACTATTTGACTAGCCCAAGTATCATAGTTTCTATCCTGGCCAGAAATTAAAGAAATGAAGAGGTGTTTTGTTTTGTTTTTTAATGTAAGGAATGGGCATTTCAAAAGTTACAGTTTTTGTATGAAAGAGTCTCTAAAGTGATTTTCTGATCAGGCTCTTTATTAAAATCATCTGAGAGAGTCTGTAATAGTTTCTGGGTCCATTGTGTAGAGGAGTAAGAAAGGGTATAATTTTTATGTGTGAAGCTTCTCCAGATGATTCTGATTATATGTGACTGGTTTGAAGTTCACTGCTTTATTCACCAAAAGAGATATAAAGGTGATGTTGATGGCTTCACACAATTAATTAGCAAATCTTTAATCTTGGCTATTTTGTAACAAATAAAGTCATTAATCAATTTCTTCCTAAAATGTTTTAGTCTTAGAAGGCTCTGGAATTATTGTTACACAGTGCAGAGACCAATAATGAATAATCTGTACCTTTGCTATAGAATCAGGGCTCTGCAGTGAGGAAAAAATAGAGCTGAATTTTCTGTCATGAGCCCCACACTCATCACATGCCCAAAATCTAAATTAATGTAACAAAAATAACCTACGCTTTTCCAAGTCAGGTCATGACTTTTAATTATTTCTAAATGATTTTTGTTCTCTGGATGGACACAACTCTATTACAGTCTTTCAAAACTTCTGTAAACTTTATCTAAGAAACCTCAACCTCGGTGAATACCAGAAAGAGATGTCAGGCTAGAGGCAAAATTAAGCAGGATGGAGACAGACTGCTTTCTACCAGGAAAACCACAGAGAAGGAAATAATTTGTTAAAAGGAAGACAGGACATGAAGAATCAGGAAAGCAGATACAATAGTGGATGAGAAATCAAGAAAAATAGAAAATGGACCTCAAATGGTATTTATTGTAAAAAGTGATGTCATTTGTTGTAACAGGATTGAGGCCTAAACTTAGCACATTCTGCTTTCCTGAGGTACTCAGTCAGCCTTCCATCACTGTGCTAAAATATCTGAGACGTTTTTTCTTTTTTGGTGGAACCAGCAATTGAACTCAGGTCCTTGGTCTTGCCAGGGAAGCATTTATTCTACTGAGCCATCTCCTCGGTCCCTAAAATATCTGAGATTAAAAAAATCATGAGGAAGAAAGATTTTAGCTCATGGATTCAGAGGTTTCAGTCCATATTTGGGTGGTTCCTTTGCTTTTGGATCTGTAACAAGGCAGAGCACTGTGGAAGAAAGCACACACTACTGCAGAGCTGCTTGCATTCCTCATGGTGGCCGGGAAACACCTGAGAGGAAAGGGTCATGCCCCCAGGGACCTCACTTCTTTCCAGCAGACTCCTCCTCCGAAAATTTTCATTATCTCCTAATAGTGTCACAGGCTGGACCAAAACCTTCAATAAGCCTTTGAGGGCACTTAAGATTCCAACTTTTGAGGTACAAAATCTTTTTCACAAGATGAGATCCCAGTTGTGGATTCTTTGAAATATTTCCTGTGCAGTCTAGGTTTTGTTCGTGAACTCTCTGTATACCCCTCTGACTTCAAGATTTCTATCTACTTTCTCTTCTAGTACATTTACTATTTCTGTTTTAATATTTACATCTCTGTTTAAAGTTAAAAAAGTTCAAACTATAAGCACCATATTCAAAGTTATACCCTAGCACTCTAAAAATACAGTTAGAATTATGTGCATGTGCCATCTCTTTCCCTGCTAGCTGGTGAACTAGCTGGGCACTAGGAATGCATACGGTGGTCTTTAGATCCTATTTATTAACTTGTTCCAGGCCTGACACATAATCAATAAATGTTGAATCAACAAGGATAGTATCCATGGTCTTAAAAAGAATGACCTGTGGAGTGTTTTTGCAGATGTTCTATGAGTTCATAAAATGATGTAAACACCATAAATTTCTCCCAAAAATAAAGTATTGAGCAGTGCCTAAAATAAGATATTTATATTTTATTGATGAGAGCCTATCAAGCTATATACAGTTCTCACTGTTATTGTTTTGTTGGAGATTAAAATAAAATTGTGCCTTTTTTAAGCATTTAGGAAACTGTGGAGCTCTGTGGCAATTGTATTTCCTATGTTTAGGCACTGCTGATAATATCACTGCTCTGCCTTTATAACATCCGTAAAAGGATGTGCCCCGTGGGTACTTGGGACTTGTTCTGTCAATAAATGTTTTCCCTTTCTCATTATATCTTGACATTTTAGAAACCCAAAGCTATTCCACACTCTATTGGTCTCTTGTACAGGCTGGGGACTAAGGTCTTCAACAAAGAGAATGTACAAATGGCAACATATGTAAGACAAAAATGGCACAAACAGATAATAACTTTATCTTAGTCACATGTTGACACGTGGAAATTAAGGGTCAGTCCCTTACCCAGAGGATCAGGGAATGGTGTAAAGGGCCTATGACAGTGTATCCTGTCCCTGCTCTGTGTGTCTAACAACAGGCCATCTTTTGTTTCTCTGAGAGGCAGTTAGCTATTGTGTATCAGTCCACTATTGTTGGATGATAAGCAGTCAGTAAATTTCAGCAGAATACAAAGTGAAAGAATGAATTTCACACACATGTGGCTGAAATAGACTGGCAGAGTCTATCAGCTCTAAGCTGCTGAGTAGGCATATATCTACCTCATCTTCCTGGAACTAAATACTACAAATGAAACCTAAATTCATGGCATTGTCTGAGAAACAATGGCACACACACAGCCAAGCAAGTTCCAGTCAAACTGTCAAACCAAACTCAAGGTAGGCTGGACCATACTCCCTCCATAAAAGTAGCAATGGGGAAAATAAATATTTTTGAATGATAAATGTCTATTAACAAAATGTTGAAAACACATAAATTTCTCCTAAAAATAAATCCATGAGCAATCCTCAAAATAGGATTGAAATAACTTTTGAATTTATCCATGAGAGTTTGTTAAACTGTGGTTCTTATTCTTGCTTTGTTTTGGTTTTTAGTAATGTTGACTTTCTGTTAAACATTTAAGAAACATGATGCTGATTCTGTTTAAAATCATATAGATATAGGGAATGGGGAGATAGCTCAGGAGAATAAGCACTTCTCTGGGAAGCAAAGGGCCCTGAGTTCAATCCCTGGTACCGCAAATAAAATCATATGTTTATATTAAGATTCTATAAAAACATAAACAAAGTAATAGCAATGAATAGATGGAGACGATTTCCCATTGAAACCCCATCCTACCTATATGATCTTAGTGTTGGTGTCCACCAAAAATTCATATATAGAATCCAGTGTGATAATATTAAGAAGTGGGAGGGGTTCAAACATGATCAAGGCTTAAGGCTCTGCTCTCATGGACAGGGTAAAGGCCTTTGTAGAAGAGAATAAAGGGCACTGCCTGGCATCCTCACCATCTCAGAAAACAACAGGACAGAACCATCTTGGAAGCAGGAAACAGCAATCATCAGATGCAGAATTTAGTGGCTCCTTGACTTTGGACTTCCTAGTTCCCACCTCTGTGAGAAATACACTTCCTTGGCTTATGCATTACCCAATCTGAGATTTTTGGTTTTGTTTCAGTACTAGGGATGGAGCCATGTTCCCAATGCACTGAGCTGCAGCCCAGATTCTTTTTCTTTTTTTTACTTTAAGAGACTTTTTCACTGAATCAGTAAGTTGCCTAGGTTGGACTAAAACTTGTGATCCCCTTACTTCAGCCTCCCAGAGAGCTGGGATTCCAGGTATGTTCCAGCACACCAGGCTAAAGTATTGTCTTATAGCAATTTGCATTGAATATGATATTAATCCTCCTTAGCTCTAAAAGACAAAATAATCTGGAAACCACATTTCCCTACATCCAGCATGTGCCATATATGTAATTTAGTTCATGATGATAGAAATGAATGGATTACTGTTTGCCCACAAATCTTTGCCCAAATATTCTTTCCTTGCTTCCTTCTGGACAGAATGGTAATGACTACAATAATTTAAAAGTTACATATGGAAGATGATGACACTACAAATCCTACTTAAAATATATTTAGAAGAAAAAGAAATTTTTAAAATTGTTTAACTTAAATTTTGAGTCCTTACATAGCTGCTAGTACAAATTAATACAGTAGCCTTGCTAATGATTTTTATTCTCTATGATTTTCTACATTTTCCAAAATCTCTGTTTTAGTTAAATTCACAGTAGTGTTTTGAAGGAGATGTCTTCTTCAAAGACTTGGTCAAATTATGAATTAGAAATGCTTTAAGTAGGTATCTTCTTTTGTTTTTCTCTTTCATCTTCATTACATCGATAGGCCCAGAAGAAAGAATGATTTCTAGACTCTGCCATTTCTGGTACTTTCCTATATTTCTTTTTTAACCAAGAAGGTTTGAAAGCAGAATGTAGAGAATGGGGCTCAGATCAAACTGGGTTTCAATTTCCTTCTGAGAATTGGATAAGTTACCTGACCCTTTAAAATTGATTCTCAATTTTTTTCATCTATAAACCTTGTAACACTATGATAAGGACCAAATGCCTGTCTGGAGAATAAGAAGTGGCCCAGATTATGGTGTATCACTGGGCATGCTTTCATGAGATGGAAATTTTCTTTGTTTCTTTTATTTACACAAATATGATCCCTAAAGACAAACACTTGATATCAAGATATGAATAAACACACAATTCTGTTTTCTCAATATTGCATTTTACCACTCCATTTCACACTTTCCTGGACAAAAGAACTGCAGCATCATATGACTAAATGTGCCTCTAAACTCCTTTTCACGTTCATTTTCCCATTAGGCAGCTGGCCAGTAGAATTGGGTAGGGAGTGTTCTGATAGGCTTTCCAAGGTTAGTGCAGTATCCCTCCACCCCCTCACGAGTTTATATTTTGCAAAATATAGCCAAGGCAGAGAATTGTGTTGCTCTAGGCAGAAATTAGAGCATGCTTTGTGTAATTCTTAAAAAGTAAGGACGAAGGGGAGATGCAAACAAAGAAAAAGCCAGTCTGCAAAAGCACTGTATGGGAGTTGTTTCATTGCATACATTTTCTGAAAAGCCTAGAAATAACAGCATCTATACATAATCATGAAGCTCAATTTAAACTCAGTCACTCCTACAGGCCCTTGTAATCTTTATTCTGTACTTTCCTCTCATTAAATAAAATATCAAATCTACTTTAAAGTACACAAACATGCACAAAATACTTTTAGGTCATGAACTTTTAATGAAATATTTAGAGACTTCTACTCCTGGACCTCCTATTTTTCTTCTTACCTTTAAGATTCATAATCTCTCAGGGTCTCTATCTTTGTCTCTGTCTCTGTCTCTCTGTCTCTGTCTGTCTGTATCTCTCTCTCTCTCTCTCTCTCTCTGTTTCCTTCTTCCCTCATTCCCTTTCTTTCTAAATGTATCTCAAAGTCTTTCTCAGTCTGTCTGTCTCTGCCTCAGTTTTGTTTATCTCTGTCTCTGCCTCTTGCTGTTCCTCTCTCCCTCTTCTACCCTATTTTGTCTCATTCTTTCCTCTTTCTCGGAGTCTTTCTCCCAATCTCAGTCTCTAACATGTTCTCCCTTCCATCCCTCCCACCCTCTTCCTCCTTCCTAACTCTTCCCTTCTAATTCATCTTTCTGCCACGACCTCACTTGGCAGTTGACCTCACTCCAAACTGCTGAAGTTCTCTGGTCTTTTGTCCCCCCTGATGTTTTCCTGCTTGGATACATACCCCCTACTGTGAGTATTCCACACATTCTTACCAAGGGGAATGCAATGAATTTGTCAAGAAGATATGCCTACTTACTGTTCTCTTAAATTTCCATAATACACTTTAACAATCATTTGTATGGATCTGTTTTAAAGCAGACTTTCTAGGATTGGCTTTTTCTGAAGAAACAACACAAAGACCCAAAGAGTATAAGGATTGTTTGGTGTGTGTCCTTGCTAATATCTGTGCTGGGAACAATATAATTCTATATTAAATTCTTTTCCTCAAAGAGCATTTGTGTTCTTTGACTAGATATGACTGAAATTGGTACGAAAAATGTCTGCAACCAAACCATGTCTCATGGTTTTGGACTCAAATCTTATTCGTGGCATTAGTCTCTGAGCTTCCATTCCCAGGAGCAAACAGGATAGCCAGACCTGGAATCTGGAAAGAGTGTCAGTTTAGTTTACCAAGATTCAAAGCAAGGAACTCTTACAGGCATTCAAAGTATAATGCTCAATTCTTTTTTCCAGAGTGGAATGGCTGCAAGAGAAACCAAAGCACTGACTCATTACAGAGAAAGAATCAGGGCCTGGGAGAGAGACTTGTGCGAATGTTGGAGACCCTCCCTCCCTCAGGTCTTACTGGAGGCTGAGGAGCGGTATTCATGGACCTGTGAGAGAGCTGGAAGAGCCTCATGGATTCTGTCATTTGCAGAGTAATGACAGGAAGGATCAGGTGAATGAGTTTGATCCCCATAAGAAGGAAATGCCTGTAAAAATTGATGGCTAATTAACAATATATCTACCAGCTACAGAGAACTGAACTAAGGCTATGAATCATCGTAATGTATTTTGCATCCCATCTCATTTAAATATAGTCAGAATGCCCTGCTTGTCAAAGTAAATCAAGAAGAATAGAAAATTAGAATTCTAAGGCAAACAGGACTGAAGGGTTTCAGTCAGAAATTAAAGAATTTTTAGCAGCTAAAAGTAAATCATTCAAGAAACAAACACTAACCTTTGGACCAATTCTTCATGAATAAAAACATATATGAGATATGTATTATTGCTCCATTATTCTGTCATTACTAGCTAATAAGTATACTTGTATTGTTTCTTAGTCATCGCAAGAAGTTTCAAATATAAATATTATGTGAGTAAACTGGAAGTATAAGAACTTATCAACTTCCCAAGATTATAAAGCAAGGAAATAGCACAGGTAGATCTTGAAACTGCAATGATTTCTCCCCCTGAGGTGGCTTTGATAGACAATAGCACTGGTGTATTTGTTTTTGTTATTGTTGTTGTTTGGTTTGGTTTGGTTTTTGCTTTTTTTTTTTCCGGGCTGAACTGGGGATTAAACTCAGAATAGTAGTGTTTCTGATTTGTTATTTTCTTTCTTTTTGGATCTGCTTAGTTGAGATAATTATTTTCTTGCCCCCATCAATAATTCTGACCTTGAGCCTCACTAGTACACTTCATAGACTGTGAAATAAATAATTAGGTGTATCATTGGGATAGTTCCCCAAACTGCTTTTCTCTTAAGGCACAAATTGACACCCTCGTAAGCTGAGAATAAGCACACAGTGCTCTTTACCAAACTTATCCATAGTTCAGCTTAGATCCTACTCACTGATGCCAAATGATCAGACAGCATCATATAGCTCAGCTTTGTGTCATGACATCAGCTTTCGTGTCTTTAGCCCCTTCCTCCTGGTTCCCACAGCAGATTACAGCCATGGACCAAGATCCGTGGATATAGAGGTGTCTCTGCACCTCCCGGGGACACAGTTTCTCAGATTCTTGAAGAATTTTCTGACATTCCTAAAAAGGAATAAAGAGAACTTGTACTACATATTCATTTAAAATAGAATAAATTTCAAGCTAAAGAATAGCTTGAAACTCTACAGAGACTTTCTCAGTGCAGTAGGGGCAAATTATATCATTGACCATTGTAGTCTAATGATGAAAAAAGTAATTTTTATTTGAAAATCAGCACTGGATTAATGATCTTTTTAACTCTACTTTATTTATTTTAAAAGTCAAACACTTTATTTGCTTAATAATACTTGTGCCTCTCTGCTTTCCCGGATGATGCAGTTCCTTTTGAATAATGAATGTTCTTTATCACAGCTTCAAAATAGAAGTCTTCTCAACACAGCACTTCTTAATCTTTCAGTCACAAGGAATTCAACATATATAGAATGCCAGCTATTTTAACAATTTGTCTACTGAAATGTAAGGGGTAGCAATGCAAATATACATGATGAATAAAGTATATTACTTGCTTTCAAGAATCTCATAAAGTGACAGGAGAAACAGATATATAAGCGAACAATGCCTTATTAAACATGATATATTTGCAGTATATACAAGCTATTGAGGAATACAAGGAAGAACAATGGATTTTCCCTAGAGGAAATGGGAATATCCAGCAGAGGAGATGGCATGATATATTCTGACAACAATGGCTCTGAGGAAAGTTCCCATGGGCCTTGAATGTTTCTTTACAGTCTGTGAGTAAGCTACTATTCTTTCTAAGGATGTTTGTATAGCAAGCAACCTTGACAGACAGAATTAGTATCTTCATCCTAAGAAAAGGACAGGTTTTCTTGATTTCTTGTCTACTAAAAATAAGGACAAAATGTATGTTTGCTTGTGGCCTATTAGAAGAGTCAGATTCCCTAAGCTTAGGGGTTTTAAGTTATAATATAAAAAACTGAGTTAATGTCCACCTCGGCCCCTCTGTATCAGCCCCATGAGATTTTGTGGAAAGAAAGAATGGATACAAACTCAACACTCATGGTCTTTGCCCTGCCATTAGTACTAAAGTTTTTTTTGTCTATAACCCGGAAGACTTGTATAACTGCTAACTCAATAGTAACATATGAAATTGTGAACTACCATGTAAGGTAAAATCTCAGGCATTTACCCCTTCACCATTCCTCCAAAAGTGCCTTTTACAATATATTTAGGTGGTCATTTAAGCACTTGTTCTTCTTCACTCACTATATGAGAGCTCTCTGGAGGAACAGAATCAACATATGGGATTATTAAATAGTACAGCATAATCATCCAGTGGGATTTCTTATGTGAGCTCACATGATCAGAGCTGGAAGAATCATGGTTATCTGTGCACAGAAGAACCAGAGGATCCACAGAAGACAAAGGCAAAGCCTTGGGAATGCATTTGCAGAGTCACTGGTGTGAGTCTGCATTGTATGGTGAAGAATCAAGCTAGAAGGCAGTGCAGCCTGCAGACCAGTGTCTACAGACAGTAGCAAAGGCTGGTACTCTTCCAAAAACATAAAATGCTTCCTTCTTTCCATTTTTATTCTGTCTAAGCTACCAGCCTTAGGCTGGCAGGGACAGAGACTTGAATTTGATCCTTGGTACTACTGCATGCCATGACAGGCTCCAGAGCCCTGGGTGTGCCAGGCCAGGCTGAAACTGGTGTGGTGGCATAAACAAGAAAATGTTCTAAGTGAAATATTAGTCTAGAAAGCGTCCATTGCATCTGTGTGTAAGATTTCTATGATATTTGTTACAGTAATTTTAGTGGAATCATAAAGATAGAAGCTAGATTAGAGAAGAGGAAAAAATGCATCGACAACATTTTCTAGCAGTGTGGTTTGAAGAGCTAATAACTACAGGGATATGAAAACATAGCAGAGTCCTGGGGATTTTTTGTTTTGTTTTGCTTTATTTAGTTTTGTTTAAAAGGCAGCACATATGAAAACTTACAAAACTGAGGGAAATATTGTATCAAATTTAGGAGAGACTCTTTCTAAAGGATCACTTTTTGCACAGTTTCATTTAAACTCAAACTTTTAAGCTTTCAGCTTTAAAATTCTAATTCCAAAATCACTTACTTACATTGTCTATGAATATTTTCACTGAAAACAAAGTAACACCCAAGGTCTAAACAAATCTAGTGAAAAGGACAAGTGTTTTCAGCAAATTAATGAACAGAGTTTGTCTGGAAAGAAATGAAACATCAATTTCACTTGCTCTGACCACAAAAACACCAAGTAAAAGGGGTCACACAGAGGGTCTTGGGAATGTTTTCCACAAAAGAGTTATCAACCTGTCAACTTGAGACCATTCTCATAAGTGAAATAAACCACTCACATGTGTAACATCACATCATCTCCCTAGTGTAAGAAACTGAAAGAGCAAAGATCCAAAACATACAATAGATATTGTGGAAGAGAAGGAAGGAAGGAGAAGAAAAGGAAAAAAAAATGTATATATAAGCTGATAGTTACACTACTAATTTCTCCTAGTTCATTGTAAAGAAACATTTGTGCTAATATTGTTTGGACAATTAATTGCTATACTCTGAGTAATTTAAAAACAACAATACACAACATATTAACCATTGTTAGTCTTACTTTGTTTTGAAATTGCTTTATTTTTCTCTCTTTAAAAAATGTTTAAAGTGAAATAGAAGAGCATACATGAATGATTCCATGGACAGAGAGAGGTTATGTTTAAGAGAAAAGTCCACCAAAGTAAAAATATTTTTGGAAACTGGAGAGGGGGTATGATGAAAATATGGCAGGGGAGCTGGTCGTGGTGGTGCACACCTGCAATCCCAGCACTTGGGAGGCTGAGGAAGGAGGATTGTTGCAAGTTTGAGACCATCCTGGGCTACAAAGTAAGCTCAAGGACAGACTAAGCTACATAATGAAACCCTGTCTCAAAAGCAAAGAGAGAGACAGAGAAAGAAAATATAGTAGGGGGCTAAGGAGGGGAGGCACACCCAAGCTCTCTAACTAGTAAAGGGAACTCTAATTCAGGCCTGTGCCTCTTTCCTCTGACCTAGCTCCTCGGGAATGTCATCTAGCATTGCTGTTTATTCTAATGTTTTACAAGATTGAGGGAGAAAAAAAGAAAGGCTTTAATGATTTTGTGAAAGTTGCATTGCTCAAACTAGCTTTCACTAGTAAAACACAAACAGCTTTTCATATGCTAATCTAAAACTACATAGAGATGTGCTCAAGGATGCAGATGTCAAGGGCCACTATAGTGTGACAGTGGCATTTTTGCTCCTGTGTTTGCATGGCTCAGTGATGGACGTGAGGTCAGCTGCACTGGGAGGTGCACGCAAGCCTCCTTGTGGGTAATGAGTGCCCAGCACTTGAGGGCTCCAGGAAGCCGCAGCACTCAGCTGCTCTGCATTGTTTTCTGGTCCTCCATTTCCACTAGTGGGACTTCCCTTAGATTTTGATGCCCACTCTCTCCAATTTCAACTTAAATTTCGGAGACTTCACCAGGAAATGAATAACGTGGAACATAACACTTTATCTCATGTAAGGGTTAGGCATGCCGGTTTGACATTATTGTTGTGTTTTGTTTTTCTAGTATACTTGCATTTAGTAAACACCCACTGAGTGTAAATTCTGGGAAACAGACTAAGCGAGGCTAGCTTTATTAAAGGTTGTGAAATTATGTTTGAATGAATGTGCAATAAAACAAAACCTTAAAAAGGATTAAAAATAAAGGTTGTTACATAAGAGAGAAGGAACGCTATTCATTTACTCTGTCAAGTGAGATAGATTTTTAATTACAAATCTACTTAGAGAAAAAGAATACTTAACAGTACATAGATAAATTTACCATTGTGCATCATATAAAATTAATGAAACAGTCATAATGAAATCTCTCACTATGACAGTTGGCATCTTATTGCTTGTAATGATTTCCAAAAGAAAAGCATTTGTCAGGTAGGAGTGTGTGTGTGTGTGTGTGTGTGTGTGTGTGTGTGTGTGTACATACATATAATACTATAAAGGTTTATTCTGACAGTTAAAAATAAGTTACTATTTAATCTTCATACTTAGATGTATACATTTATTTAGGTTTTCGATTTTTATGGTACATATATTGTGTGTGTGCATGTCTTCAAGTAGTAAGTAATTTTTATTTAAAATTTATATCCTTAAGAAGACAACAATTCTCCATGGCAAGAAGTCTGGCTTTATTCTTTTTTCCAGGGATCGAACTCAGGTCCTTGCACTTGCCAGGCAAGCACTTACTCCACTGAGCTCTCTTCAGCTCTATACTTAATGTATTTATTCTCCTCACAACCATCTCATACAGAGTGTTCTGTAGCTACTACTCACTCAGATGCAGCTGCTGCTGTTGCTGCTGCTGCTGCTGCTGCTATGAGATTTGAATCAGGAGTAAGATGGGAACATTGGTGGAGATCAAAGATAGGGAGGCCAATTTGACATATAGATACAGCAGTTTACAGCAAAAGGTAACTTTTGGAGCACTTTGCATGGAGTAATAAGGAAGGACTGAAAGCTTTTAGCTTGGGCAAAGTGATAAGGACACCTTCTCCAGCTCAAAGTGTAAAGAGATACAAGTTTTACAAACAAAAACTAATGGAGCCAGCAAGATAGCTCAGCGGACTAAGTGTCTGCTTATGAAGGCAAAGCCACCAGGGCTTGGTCCCTGACCACATGCCATACCAGCTCTGCCCCTGGGTGCACTGAGCCAGATCCTGAGTCAGGCACGGTGGTGTTTGCCTGTAATCTCAGCTCTGGGGAGGGTGAAAACAAGAGGATTGCTACAAGTCTGAGCTGCTAGTGTAACCCTGAAACAAATACATTTTAGAAAAATTAAAAATAAAACTAATGAAGTTAAATATGTCTTCTTAAATATTTTTTCTCTGGCAGGCACCAGAAAATTTTCTGATAGGTAAAATAAACTCTGAAATGTATTTTTAGACTGCTATTGAATTAAATGGTGTTCTTTAAAGCCTGTGTTATTTGCTTATACTGAATTTTCCCAGAGATGTAAGGAATTGAGATGATTAATCCAATAGAACAGGCATAAATTAGATCTCTTCTCAAAGTTACATTTTTCCTAATAGGAAAGGCAATTTATGCTACCTAATATCAATACAGCTCTTTGTCCAGAGTTAAAATTTCATAAGATTATAGTGATGCCAGGATTTGGGTACAGAACTAAATTGTATTATGAAAATTGACTGTATCAATCTGTGGCAAACAGTTGGTGGTTTTGATTCTCTACTGTCTGTATTTCTAGAACATCTCCTCAGATATTGGGACCAGGATAATCCCTTGAAATAGTCAGGCAAATCCTAGATACTAAATGACTGCATATTGAAAGTGAGGAAAATGGAACACAATCGGCACCTTATCAATCTCTTAATAAAATTAGTTTCACTTGTGACATTCAATAATATCATCTCCATTTCATAGAAAATTACCATGCATATTCTTTAGTACTGTTATGTGCTGCTTTACCTAATCAAGACCTTACTATTTTGCTGAGTCTAATGAGAGATAATAGCACACATAAGTCGCTTAGACTTAGATTAACTTGGAATACTGGTCTGTGGATAAGGAGTGAAACCTTGGGTTCTACATAGGTGTTGACCTTACACCTAACTCTGCAATTTTCTAAGTGTTTTAATTATGGAAAATAAAACATACAAACATGTATAATTAGCAATTGGGAGGTTGAGGTAGGAGGATCACTGTGAGTTTAAGGCCAGCTTGAGTACAAAATGAGTTCAAGGCCAGCCTGAATGGCATAGTGAAGTCCTATCTCCAAATTATACATGTAAATTATATATGTGATTATATATAATCTTTACCCAATCATACATCATTTTTCAAAAGGCCTCTGGAAGTCACACATGGTGACAAACATCTATAATCCCAGCCCTTGGAAGGCTAAGGCAAAAGATTTCAAGTTCAAGTACAGCCTAGGCAACTTAGTGATTAACAGAATATATATAACATAATATATATATATATATATATATATATATATATATATATATATATATATATATATTAAGCTCATTATTAAAGCAACTGTATGATAATATCTCTAGTTAAAAAAAAAAAGTAAAATGCTCTGACAATGGTTTCCAGAATTCTGGACCCCTTGTAAGCATTTTTAGGTAATCCTCAGATTTTATTTTTTCAATGGGAAAAGGGTACGATTTGCTACTGAATTTACTGCCACATTTAAGTCAATTTTTCAAAAGTAACTAAAATATCCCAAGTCAGTATCTGTTCACAAATCTCTTACTTACTCCAATTGGCTGCATTTCCCTCCCCCACACACCACCATAGCATGTGGCATTCTGCAGGGAAGTCATTCATGAAGCCGGAAATGGGCAGTGTCTAGGCATTGATCATCATGCATCCCAAGGGTGGAGCTTTGTATAATCAGACTTCTCTCATGCGTGCGGAGTTATCCAAGTGGATAACTTGGAGACTGCCATCTCCTTGCAATTATATCATAAAAAATTAAATATTTAAGGAATGTTAGCCCAAACAAAAACACAAGAATATTTTGTGCTTTTTTAGGGAGGGCAAGAGAATTTCATCTTTGATCCACATGCCAATCAATTGATAATGTCACATGCGTCAAGTGTCAAGGAACATGTTGGGATTACATCTAGGTTCAGTAGCCCAGGATGCTTGGATGGGATGGTTCTGTCTGTGATGCCCACAGCAGAATAATGAATCAGAAATTTTCTGCCCTGGAATCAGTCCTCACAGGAGAGGAGAACAGCCTGTGTTAAGTAGTTGAGGACAGTCTCCATGCAAGCTAAGCAAAACCAACAAACCCAATTGGATGTTTTCCTAATACCCAATCAAGTGAAGGTTGATTTTCAATATCAATATTGACTGTTAGACTGGATCCAAACTTACCTAGGAAATACAAACCTCTAATTTGCTGCTTAAGCAAGTAATAGAAGAAGAATAAATCACCATAAGGTTTATAATCGTTTGCCCTTGGGATTTTTTTTCATTTATTTTTATTTTATTAAAATGCAAATGTCAATCAGACAGTTTCAAGACACCTTAACT
>PVKA01008931.1:30712-70797 GCA_004027165.1 Ctenomys sociabilis
GTTTTGGTATTGTACAAGGTGCATACATGATATTATATTTACAGATATTATTTTAGCAGATATCTCTTATCAGTGAATTAAGAGTGTAGTTGCTTACTTATCTTATTTTTTTATACCTGAATTATATCAAAAATTCAATAATTATTTACCTAGTGGATGACCATAGTACTAAAAGCTGACATAATATCCTGTCCAACCATCATTAGTGCAGATCTTGCCTCTCAAAGGATTATGTAGAAGCACAGCATTATCTATCCCAACTGTACTGTCTATACACACACATCGTGATTTTTTCTTTCTACAACCCTTCCTTTGTCTACACCTGTCAAAAGTGGGCACTCCGTTGACATTCAACTACCTTAGGTGCTTGAACTCGACACCACAATCCAACACAGTCCAGCATTCTGCAACCATAGTGAGTTATTCAAAGAAATTGTCGACCATAGCCATTTATAGCTCAGCTTAATATTATGGGCTCACAATGTATACTTCATTTTTATACTTTTCTGCTGGATGGTTAAGACGTAGGTAGATCAAAACTTATATACCAACACAAGAACTTTATATTTCCTATGTAGTCATTGAAGTCCTCTCAGGGTTTATCTTGTAGTCCTGTACATTATTCTGTAGTTCCTTTGTCTGTGTCATCCATGTGGATGAGTCACGGCCAATGCTTGACCAAATTGCTCTCTGTGAGAGCTTGAAAGTTTTCTCTTCATGTGACTCTCCCCAGGCACACTTTAGAACTTCAATCTCTTTCCTCTGTGGCTCCATAATCTCCTTGTTCAGAAAATTTGGAGCATTAGCGATTTTGCCAACAGATACTGTTACCTACCTCCAGAGAATAAAGCCTTTTCTTTGTGGCTGTGCCCTTGGGATTTACATGGCATTTACTTAGTCCATCAATTGTATTTGACCGAAAAATTAAATAAATGTTGTCTTCAAAAGTCTGCTTCCACAACTAGATTATATGTGTCATAATGCATACTCAGTGAAGCAGATTAGATTATATGTGTCATAATGCATATTCAGTGAAGGAGATTAGATAGATAGGCAAACTCCAAAAAAAAGAAGTCACTGTATGTTTATTTTGGGTTTTTCATCTCTTACTAAGCAAGTAATAGGAAAGCATATGTCTTTTTCTATGAGAAAAACCCAGAACATGACAAATTTAGCAAGCCTTAAAAGTGATAATGCTATTATTAATAAATGTAAGCCAGATGTGGTGTTAGGTGTTTGTAATCCTAGTACTCTGGGAGACTGAGGCAGAAGGATCAAAAGCATAAACCCAGAGAAAGATACTTAATGATTTATTGTGACTGGGTCTCAAATTAAAAACTAAAAAAATAACTGGAGTTATAGCTTAGTGCAAAAACCACTGGGTGCAATCCCCAGTACTTACTAAACAAATAATAAAATATAAGTTCACTTCTCTTTAAAATGTTTAAATACAGGATTCCATTAATGTATTAAAGATTTTGTTTCAATGACTCAGAATAATGTGTCCAGACATTTCAGTTCCTACCATTTCCTTAGCCACTTTCTTGTTGCTGGGACACAATATTCTATTACTGGAACAAAGAGAAGTTCCTTTGGGTTCGTGTTTTTCATGGATTTCAGTCCACAAGCAACAAGGCAGAAAGGCATAGCCTAAAAGAAACCACTTGTGCGCTGTGGCCAGGAAGCAGAGAGCAAAGGCAAGAACCAAGGAAAATAGATAGCTTTTAGGGTCCCATCCCCATTACTGACCTTTTCTGATCAGGCCCTGCCTCCTCTTATCACATCCAGCTTAGGGCCTTGATGGTCCAATCACCTTCCCAGAGCCCCACCTCTAGACACAGGAGTTTTGGGGGCAAGAGTCTCTTCTACTACCATAGATGTATTTAAAGATGCCAGGGCAATTGGTTTTGCTACTTTTGCTTGGGAAAAAAGGCTTCATCCTTTGTCAACTGTGAGCTCCCACTGACTCTCCAGTATAACTCCTCCCCTAGAGATGAAGGTATTGATGAGTTCCGTAGATCTCCAGGTGCTCCCTCAAGATTGTGCACTGTCTTTTTCATAATAAACTCAGATGCTTATCTCTCTGTGCAGTGATTTATATTATAGGAACATGCAAGCATTACCACACCTTTTCACTTTGTTTATGTAATAGTGAAAGACAAAAGGATTTAGGAACATTAAAATGTGTCCTCACCATTTGATTCTTTGAACTGTTAGAACAAAAATGTATATTTAAGAACTCCTAATTTATCATATTCCAATCCCAAATCTTATAGATCAGACGATCCTTTTTAATTCTGTTGAAATTTTAAATAGTATAGCATGTTGCTCAAAGAATTAGGAAGATGAAATATATCAGTCATCTTTCTTGTCACTGAGATACAATATCCAACACCCAGACTTTAAAAAGAAGTCATTTAATTTAGCTGACAGTCTATAGGTAGTCAGTCTGTCTCTGCCAGGTCCTATGCACACATGTCTTGGTGCAAGGGTCTGAGGAAACAAAATTATTCAATTGGCCAGGAATCAGAGCAGAGAAACATTGCTAGAGAGCAATGGGTGAGAGGTCATATGCAATACACAAGGCCTTGATCCTTGTCGAACATGCCCAGGAGCATACTTTACTAATTTGCTAAGTGTTTCTTAATCCATATGGTTGACACATTAGTCATAATCCATCCCTTTTCAGTTTCACACCCCGACAAGTTTCTTTAAACCATGTTAAATCTCCAAATAGACAAAATATCAAGTTCATCATTCTGTCTAACATCGCGCAAACATTCAGACATTCAATAAATGTCCCTAAAGTCTCCATAATTCCAGACTTTTTCAGTAATCAAAGTTCAAGTCTCTTCTGAGACCCAGGTCAACCTTAGCTATGAACCTCTCTGAAAATCAAGATCAGGTTGTGGAATCTCAAAATTCAATGACACAGGGTAAAGACCTCTATTCCAAAAGGGAAGCACAGGGAGAACAGAAAAAAAATCACACCAAAGCAAAATTGAAAGCCCACTAGGGATCTATCTCCATATCTGCCATCCAGGGCAAATGGTGGAAAGACATGAGCTCCTCAAGGCTTGGACCATCCCACTTTTATGGCCCTCACAGCCACAGATTCTCTTCTGGCCTAGCTCCACTCTCAGATTGCAACTTTCCTCCCAAAATGTTCTGTTTCTGGCATCTCTGACTCCCTGGGATCTCTACTGTACCTTTGGCTTTATTCCAACAGTTTCACTGATGTTGTCTCAGGAGTCTTTGCCTAGCCACTCAGGTCTTCCTCTGAAATCTGTATGGAAGCCTCACTGATTTCTTCATTCCACAACTGTTGCATTCTGAAAATAAAACTATCATTATGTGTATGACACTAAGATCAGGTGAATTAAAACAATAGCCACAGCAACCTCTGAGTGGTCGGACTGCTAAGTATAGTGAAATGAATCTTCCTAGGCCTTTCTCCAGGAGGCACATCAGGGACTCTCTTCTCAAACAAAAGGTTTATAGTTTTGAACCCTTGAACATGCAGTGGAGGAGGTCTTGCCAATTCCTGAGATGGCTTCAAGGCATCTTTCTTGTCACTGTACAAAGCACTTGTGCTCTTTTAAGGGTGCTACTTTCTTTAGCATCCACAGCTTTTCTGACCCTAACTTTATACATGATTCCTTCTGAGCTAAAACTTAAGTTTTTCAAATTTTCTAGCCTGGCTTTTGGCCTTCATTCTCTCACTAAAAGCAGCCAGCCACATCCATGTCACAATCTGAATGTTGATGTGTCTTGAAACTGCCTCGGCAAGACGAATTAATCGACTACCCTTAATCTTAATTTTCTGCATAGTCTCAGGACACTGGCAAAATGTAGCCAAATTTTCTGGCAAAGTGTAATAAACTGCCAATGAGTCCTTGCTGCCAACTGAAACTTCTTGAGATTGATCCTCACTGTCTCCATTCATATCAGCATCTTCATATTCTCAGCTCAGAATCCTCCATCAAGCTCTAATTATAGAATCTTTGGGCTTCTCTAGCCCATTTCTCCCATCTTTTCCAAACTCCTCCCATCAGCCATCTCCAAAGGCTTCTACATTATTTGTCAGGTACAGTCACAGCAGCAATCCCACTCTTCTGGTTCCAATTTTCTTTATTACTCAGCTTTATTGTAGCTCAGATATACTACCTAACATCCACATTTTAAAAAAACAGAGGTTTGTCTAGAAATTTTGAAGAATTCAGTCTACAGTGGGTTGGCTCCTAAGCAAGAATTCCATGGCAGAAGGGTATAATAGAACAAAGCTGATTAGTTTATGGTGGCAGGAAAGCAGAACAGGGGACCAATATAAGAAAGGAATGGGTGAGTGACCATATCCTACCCAAAGCCATGGCTCCACGACCCACTGAGACACACCCAGGAGCATGATTTACTAATCTTTTCAGCATTACATAACCCAATAATACTGAGGTGTCAAAATTAACAGTTACATATAATCAGTTGCCTGGAACCGGGAAGATAGCTCAGAGGTCCAAGTGCCTCCCTGACAAACACAAGGACCTGAGTCCGATCCCCAGTATGGAAACCAGATATGGTGGCACACACCTGCAAACCCAACACTGGGGAGGCTGAGACAGGAGGATCACTATGAGTCTGAACTGCATAGTGAAACCCTGTATCCAGTTGAGAAAAAAATCATTTGCCTCTTCCCCAAAATCTCATAAGATGCCATTTAGCAATAGTAGGATAGGGGCTGGAAAGGTAGCTCAGCTGACTAAAGCACCTGCTTAGACAAGCTTAGGCAAGTGCAGGGACCATGATTGTATCCCCAGCACCACATGCCACACCATCCCCACACAAAAGGCACACTGAGCTGGCCACAGACTCCAGGCATATTGGCGTAACCCTGTAATCCCAGCACTGTAAAGGCTGAAAACAGGAGGATGGAGGATCACTGTGAATCTGAGCTGCATAGTGAGATCCTGTAACACCAAATATATTAAACAAAACAGTGGAACAAAGCCAGATTTTGTTGGTTTACTGAGGATGGGCCCATTCAGTGGTCTATGTACATGTGTATAATCATGTGCACTGTATCTTTTAAAAAATCTCTCTCTGAATAATAAAAATGTGATTTATTATGATTCCATAATTATACCCCCCAGCTCTTTACACTTTTACAATAGATTTCTCATTGACATGGCTAATCCTATGTATTGTGCATGAATATAGTATTACTAACTTGATTCCAAGGATATTATATTCCTCACCTCCAAATATCTAAGTAACTCCATGTGTTTCTTGGGTCAGCTAGATACTGTCTTCCCTTATCAAAGAGGGAAAAAGGAGAAGGCTCTATAGAGATATGTTTTATTTTCTAGAAGCTTCTCCTAGCAAGATGAAAACAGTCAACAAATGAGGATTTTTGAGGCAGCCAAATAAAATCTGAGAATTCCTATTGTTGCCGAAGACTTTAACCTTGAAATGATTGTTTTTTCCAATCCTTGTCAAAGGCAAATTCTGTCTTACTATATCTCTTTGACTGACACAGGATCTTACAGACAATTGGATTCTTGCTCTTTCATGCTGGGCAAAGCATTCTTGTCCCATAGCCAAAGTTACATTGCCTGTAATCAGGAATTTAAGGCCCAATGGCGCAGCTGTGAAATTAAGTTAGAATAAAAATGAAACACATTTTACCCTTAGGATTGAGACATGAAAACAGTCTTCAGGGCTCATGTGAAAATGTGGTTCTTATGGAAATGCAGAGGATTTTATGCATTTGAATCCATATTTAATCTATACAAAATTTTTCCTACGTATGATTAGCTTAATATCAGAGGAATAAAGAAGACATGGAGACATAGAGAAAGTGGAGAGTGAGAGAGACAGAGAGAGAGAGAGAGAGAGAGAGAGAGAGGCCATTCTTTGGTGATATGTACACCCACACATCCCTAGTCCAGTTCCCTGATTTCAACATGTATTTGAAAATAGGCTATTTACAAAGCCCTGGAAGACAGTATTTGCCCAATGTGTACTGCTAAAATGATGACAGGAAAGACCAGAACTAGATTTCTAGAACCTTGTCTCATGCTCCAATTGTCCCTCAAGAGTTTGAAAAGCCAGAGCGATCCACAACTACTACAGCAATTACTGAGACAAATTCTATAGAGAACCTACTGAGGGCTGTCCTCCAGGTGAGGCACCTCTCAGGATCAGACAAAGCAAGTACAAGACACAGTCTATTCTTCTGGAGAACTCACTGAGTATTCAATGGAGATTAAGAGATGAAGCCATCAGTAAGATTCTTACTTTTTAAGTAATGTTCTCATTAGCCCACCCCACATCTCCCTGGGTGCACTGATGTTCCATGGTGACCCTAGCTATACCCAGAGCTAAAGTAAGGAAGCACCAGGACTACAGACCAATAGTCCCTCTTCCTTAACCTCTAGAATGCCCTTGAAATACTACTGTGGCTGCATCCCTGTGTTGATTCAATGCCAACTCTAACTTTTATATGTATTAAACCTACTTCACCCTCACAGGAAACCTAAGAAACAGGCAGTAGTTTATTATCACCATGTAGAAATGAAAACTTTAAGTGTGTGGCTAGAAAGTCTAATTAAATTATCATGGTCACACAGCTTGCAATACACCCAGAATTCAATTTCACACCTTTCTGATTCCAAAGCCTATATAACCTTCTCCTCACACACCATCTTCCCAACTAAGATCCCATTTGATCCTCAAAACCACTCTGCAGCCCAAGAAGGGAAGGTTAAGAAATATTCTTTCTTTGGATCTTGGCTCAACTGAATCCGATTTTCTTTCTCTATCCCATTAATACAATAATATCTATACAGTCTCTTATTTTGTACAGGAGACTTTCTTGGGTTTAGCTTGTTCAAGCACACTGCCAGAGCTGAAATTCTTTGTCACCTACTGTACCTTAGGAACCAAAGCAGTCATTTGCTAAAATGTTCATATCTTGAGTCTGAAAGTAGCTGACAACAGTAGAATGTCCCTGAATAATTTTGGAAAATTGGTTAGGATCTGATATTTTTGTATAGTTAAAAGGACAATTACCCTTATATGGACATTGTCTGTGTTTATGTGTGCATACATGTGTGTATGTGTTTGTGTTACTCACAAGTTTCTGATCTAATGGGGAATTAACACTTTTTATTTTTATGATTGTGGACAAAGGCCCTGAGGTTTTCTTAGTGTCAGTTATTCTATAATAATTTGAGAGCAGAAATAACTTATGGGATTACTATGAAAATTAAATAAACTAATTTACATAATCCTCTCTCAGGAGTTGTCTTATACATGATATATATTAAACATTTATTCTATGAATATTAATATAATTTTCATTGTATATTTACATATTTGCATTGTTTTAGAATATTTTGTTTCTAATTTATCCTGCTATAATGCCTTTTAGAACTTAGCTTTTAAATTTATCTAGAGCTGGCCAAATAGATCAGTGGATTAAAGTGCCTGCAAGCAGGTGCAGAGTACAGGGGTTCCATTCTCAGGTCTGCTTGCCAGCCCTGCCCCTGGGGCGCATTGAGACTGGGTGTGGTGGTGGATGCCTGTAATTCCAGCCCTTGGGAGGCTATAAAACAGGAGAATAACTACAAGTCCAATCTGGTATCAAGACCCAAACACCCTATAGACCTTTCTGTAAAACACTGAAAAAAAAAAATACTTTATCTAATTTATTTTATGTTACATTATGTACAAAAACTATTTTTATGTTTTCTATTTTTACTTCACCTGGTTTTAATCTTTTCTCTTTAGAGTTTTGAAGTCTGAAGTTATTCTTTAAATATTTTTGTTATATAATGTTGAATGCATTATTCCTAGATTTTCATTTCTGTAATTCATTTTAAGCTATTTCTTTAAAACGCAATGAGAGGGCCAGGGAGATAGCTCAGTAGAGTAAGTGCCTGCCTGGCAAGCGCAGAGTCCTGAGTTCAATCCCTGGTACTACAAAAAAATAATTAAATAATTAAATAAATAAATAAAATAAAATGCAATGACCTTGACCTTCCTAACTCATTTCCTGTGTAACTGGCAGAAATGATAACAGCACAGGGAGAAGCCTATGATACAAGTAATAGCTTGCCTTTTTTTTTCTTAGCATCATGGGAGTTTTATTATGCAGTGACATTTTTAAACTATCAACGCAAATGCCAGGATACTACATAAAGCATACACAGGAACTTTTATCAACTTGTTTTTGAATAGTTCACAAAATGTTTGTGAACAATTAATAGTTAAAAGTCCATTTTCTTAACAGTTTTCTCTAAAGAACAAATAAAACATTCCATCCCTTTATCAACTGTTTCCAATAGATGTTCTGGCAAGCTAAGAAATGTTCCCAAGGAACACTGTCCTGGGCAAGTCACTAATGCTGTACCACTGACAGGTGATGGCTTAGCCAGCTGGGATCCTTGGTCTCTCTGGGACTCCAGGGCTCTGCAGTCTGTACTTAACTCACCCCTGGGACCCTGCACTCTTCTGCCTCCCTGCTGTTTTCCCCTTTAGTCTACAAGCAGATATATTCTGACTCAATAGAATAAGTGATGCCTGGCAAGTGCGAGGGCCTGAGTTCAATTCCTGGTTCCTCCAAAAAAAAAGTGTAAGATGGTCATTGATATATAAAGGGAAATTTCATGACTGTTGTTAACTGAGGTTCTATTGGAAAAGAGGAGGAGAAGGCTCAAGAAGCTTTTTTATGGCTCTGTTTGGAAAACAGTAAGTATGCCTTCTATTGTTCTTCTACGCAGATTGCTGTGGTCTGAATCTTCAGGGCTCTGACAGTATATTTGTCCCCATCTTAGGGTAACTGGGCTCTTTCCAGGAAAAACTGGGCTGTCTGTAGTTATTTCCCTCAGCCTTCTTCCTGCAGCTGGCAGACTAAGCAGTTGTTCAGGACTGGGCTAGGAGTGTAAATAATAATAATAATAAATAATTACATGTGAACCCATCCTTAATGCAACTGTTCAAATGTTAGCTGGTAATAATGAAGGGTTTGGGGCCAGGGAGATGACTCAATGGAATAAGCGCTTCCCGGGCAAGCACAAGGGCCTGAGTTCAATTCCCAGTTCCGCCAAAAAAAAAAAAAAAAAAATGAAGGGTTTACAAAAACATTTCTCTTCTGACAGAAACCCATATTTAAACTAACTTAAGGTAAAGGAAGATTTATGGAAGAATACTAGGGCAAATCATGTTTTATCAAGTCAGTCTTACTAACGTGTTTATCTACCCACACATGCTCATCTTTGAATGTGACTAACACCTTCCATGGTGGAAAGGAAGGTCAATATCTGCCCCTTAGATGAAGTCAGAGCTTGTGATTGGCCCAATGACTAGAGCTTGGCAGGAGTCATGTAGAAAGACAAAGTTAAGGCAGAAAGATTCTACCATTGTTTGACATATGGTTCACCTACATCTCAGCACTGCCATGAGCACCAGCTGCTGTGTGGGGTGGGCAAGTCATCCCCATTGGCAGAGGCTTCCTGTTTTACCACTGAATACCCTGTGCTCTGGGAAGCACTGGGTGCCAGGGCTCATCCTGCGCCATCACGTAATGAGGACGGCGAGGCCACCTGGACGGGCTCCCTGCAGGGATTGGACCCAGCCACCAGCCAAAGAAAGTCTCAGTCAAGCAGACATCTGAATAAGTGAAATTTAGCTTATGCTCATGCTTAGCCTTTGAGAGTTCGAGCTGGAGCACCAGTTACTATGGAGGACAGACAAACCATTCCTCTTACACCGTGTATGAATTTTTTACCTACAGAAATCACAAGAGATAATTAATTAGTTCTTTTGATTTTTTAGTGGTAAACAATAACTGTATTTAATGTGATGTTTTAATATACATTCATTGTGGGATGATTAAAGCAAACTAAATGTGTTCATCACCGTTCTTGTTATTTGTGTACTGGAAACATTTAAAACTTACTCTTTCAGGGGCTGGGGAGATAGCTCAGTGGTCTCAGTGCCTGCCTGGCGAGCTCAGGGACCTAGTTCTATCCCTGGCACTGTGTGTCTTACCATCCCAGAGCTGAGGGTGTGCTCCCCTGCAGACCACCGATACCAGGCATGGTGGTGCATGCCTGTAATCCCAGCATTGAAGAGGCTGGAACAAGAGTTTCATCATAAGTCCAAATGAGTAGCAAAACCCTGTACCAAATAAATAAAAGATTTTTTTTAAGTTAAAAAGACTCTTTCAGCAATTTTCAAATATATTCTTAAGTATAGTCACAATGGCTGTTCACTTTTGGAGATTATTGGTCAGAGAGCAATTGTTAATTCAGATAGGAATTATGAGGTAGGAATGTATTGGGTTTTAGGAAACATTGAAACCAGAACAAGACTACTCTCAGAACTATTATCATATCACTCCTGCTTTCCTTCCAGGGTTGACAACATGCTTTCTCCACTAGACTTTAAAATACTCATGTTGTTTAGGCTGCAGTTTTAACCAATAAGCTCATTTCTGTTATTGAGAAAACACTCTGATTGGTCTGGCTTGGGTCAGCTTAGCTTCTCTAAACTAATTAGTAACAATTAGATGGGAGAAGGGAGAGAAGAAATATAATCTTATTGCAGGAAGTAGCTGCCCTTCAGCAACCATGTTATCATAGTTGGAAGGAGAAGTTTGCAGAAAAGTACAGAATCTAAGCAGTTCTTCCATTGCCTACAGTATAACATACCTACTTTGTGATCTTAAATATATAGTTAAATTTTAAGTAAAGGCTAAGTTTAGAGAACAATGATTATCGACAACTAAACCATGTTTTAAAATACTCATTTCTGTACATTGTGCTAAAAATAGAAATTCTTAGAAATCACCCTGAATTAGTGATTTGATCCTTCTGGGGATTGAGTCCCTGAGACTGAATTATAAAATAAATGTTAATATTTTCCAAAAAGTTAATATTATGTGCTTAGTAACTATTGTATTTTCAGAAAACTCTATTATTCTTTCAACAAATTTCTTTGAAACTGTCTTATAAAATAAAGTCTTAGAAAACCTGTGCAGTAACATTAGTATCTCTCTACCTTATAAATAATACTTTCCTTCTCTGAATAAGTTACTATTTCTGCCCAGTGTGCAATAAAAGAGGGAAGATTTCATTGACTTTCTTATTTCTTGAAGAAGGGTGTCAGGACCCTGGTTTTGAGAGCACAGAAGATTTTCTTTTAGTACTTACTTGCACAACTGAGTTATAGTAATGAAGGAGTTTTATTCTAAAGATATCACAGTTGTAGCAGTAAGTCAATAATATGTAATCTGTCTTTGAAGATCTGCTGTCTCTGCTTTTTTTGTATACTTCTGATACTAACTCAAGGGTCCTAGCAGCCTGTCTACTCTCCCTCAGAGGTTCCCCTAACCCTGAACCCCAAATTTGTACCCCTCACAGAGGTCACAGCAATTCTTTAAAGACGTGCTATTACTCTGAGACTTGTAAACAGTTTCTCTTCATGTTTTTAAAACGATGCTCAAATTTTTTCAGGAAAGCCCCACATTCTTCCTACCCCTCACATTCTCACTTCCTTTGTTATTTCTCAAACAACCCTACCAGCTCCTGCCACAGGACATTTGCACCTGCTCTTTGCTCCATCAGCACAGATTCCCTCGATATTTCCATGAATTGTTTCTTCACTCCATCCAGGTGTCTGTAAGAAGGAAGCCCCACTAAAGGAGCTTTTCTATTTAAAGGACAGCACACATCTCCAGCCCTTCTATTATCATCTTCTCTGTTTTGAAAAAATTCTTCATCATAATGCTTCTCAGCACAGTATTGCCTGTATACATTAAATTGTCCTTGAATGAATGAATGGATCCAATAGATGAGGGAATATATATATATATATATATATATATATATATATTCTTATATATATTATATATATAAGAATTTTATAATTTTACCAGTTTTGAAAGCCCTAAGTCATTTCCTACAGGATATGTTCTCTTTCAAAGCAAAGTTTTCTTTAAAGCTTAGTTGAAAAGAGTGACTGATATAATTTTTGAGGTTTTATGATATTCCTGCAAATCAAATGTTTGAGGCCTGTTTTCACTAATGAAGTACGGGATGCTTCCTCAAGGAAGTAACTGGGCAGAACGGTTGAGCTTTGAAACTATCAGAATAACTTATGTAGGCAGATTGCGAGGCAAAGACACTTGCTTGCAATATACGTAAGAAGAAGTTGAGTTATGTAGCACAGATGCTAGAAGAGTCTGTCACATATCAATTGGAGACGGGCTGGTCATTAATCCAAAATTTACTGTTCTGTAGTTCCCAACATGTGCATGTGTTTTGTTAATAATGTATCTCCATTAGCACTTGGGATAATTATTGGAAAATTTTGCAACATCTTCCTAGAAAGATCTCAAGTCTGCATGTCTAGAGCTTATTTCTAACTTATTATTTACTGCCCAAACACTGTTTCTAGGTTGCAAGGGTAGAGAGTTCATTCCTTAGCATATTCCCACTGATTCCCAGTGGAAGGCTAAGCAGGGTGAAATCCTGCCATCAAGTGAAATCCTGTGAGTATTCCCCAACAAGGTGGACATCAAACTAGGCTATGATGGGAGGAAAGACTCTGTTAGAATCATCTGCCCAGCACACCATGTTCAAGACTGGCCCTAAGTAGGAACATTTTGTAAAATAATATTCCTAAGACACAGGTACACCTAACCAATTGAGTCAGTCCACAGAACTGACTTCTCAGTGGAGACAATGACCCTTATTTCAGCTCAGCGACCCCAGGCATGTGAATGCCATAGCAGAGGTCCTGAAGGTCAGGTGCAGATATGATCCCATTGTTACGATGCCTAGGGAAGCAGCTTGTTGCTGGTTGACAGATGAGATCATGACATGTGACTGATGGGCACTGTCCAAGAAAGGCATAGTGGCAGGACTTCCAAGCAATCCGATAGGCCAGTAACAATGAAGATGTTATTACTGTTGTAACAACTAGGCACTTCTTAAATGAGATCCTCTCAAAAGCTATTCTTATCAAACTGCCTAAGACCAGCTGAAACAGTGACCCACAGAGCACTTTTTAAGAGCATATTCTTTAAGATTGTAGCTTACAGATTAACCCTGTCTGACTGCCTGTAACATTTCTATGTCACTCAGCTGCTTACAGCAAAGGTAGCAACTGATTCTTTTTTATTGTAAACACTGTGCCACAATTGGCCCAATCACCATATGTGTTAACTACTTGCTTAAGAATTAATAGGAAGATTTGCCCTCTTGATTGAAATAAAATACATATGGAACCACAGGGACATTGCAGATTAGGCAGTGAAGGAGGGCCACTCCTGAACCCTAGCATCGCCCAAGCTTACTGCCCTGGTGGAGCCCTAGGAAGCAGTGTAGGCAGGAGGCCTGAGCAGAATCCTTGAAGGAAGGAGAGCAGCTGAAGAGCCAGGGAACACCAAAGCAGGAGTTCTCAAAACAAAGTGCCAGGGCTCAGAGTTACACTGAGAGCAGCTCTGAATAGCAACAGGGAGCCCCTGTGAGTATTCCAGAGAAGGCAAAGCCACATGTGGGAAGCCATGAGTCAGCTGGAGGGAGGGAGGAAACTGCACTCACACTTCTACTCAGCAGGAGTCTGGAGGTCCTCCATAAGGCAATGTGGAAAAGAGCCTAAAAGAAAGGAAAACAGAAATACAGTCAGTCAGGCAGTGTTAAAAACAAAAAGGAAGAGATGGCTTGGAATGAAAATTCAGTGGTCTAACTGCCTGCCTAGCAAGCTCAAGGACCTGAGTTCAATCCCCACTACCACACTCCATGCTGATCACCAAAACCAGGCATGGTGGCGCACACCTGTCATCCCAGCACTGGGGAGGCTGAGACAGGAGGATCACTATGAGTCCTTGTGAGTCTGAGCTTATAGCAAGACCCTGAACCAAATAAATAAATAAGAAAAAGAAAGAGAGATAAATAGGAAGGGACAGAAGGACATAGACAAAGAAATGGGAAAAGGAGGAAAAGCACCCAAATTGCAAACAGAAAAGCAGCACCATCTTCATTCACACACATATTGATAATCTCCATACAAAATCCAATGCAATCTACCAACAACAAATGGTTATAAACTATTTAGTACTATTTAATTAACATTAAAAATATGAAATCCTCTGAGATAATCTAACCAAAAATGTACCATACCTATATGTTTTTGTTTCTGTTTGCTGAACAGGGGATTGAACTCAGGCCCTTGCATTTGCCAGGGAAACGCTTATTCCACTGAGCCATCTCCCCAGCCCCATACCTGTATGTTGAAAAAAAAAGGCAAGACATGGCTGAATGAAATTAAATAAATTTTAATTACATGAAAGAATATATGGAGCTCATACACAAAAGGTACAATGGTTACATTTCATTTCTTCTCCAAGATCTGTAATTCTATGTATTCCTAATCAAAATCCCAACACATTTTTTGTGAAAATTACAAATTTACTAACAAATTTATAATGAGGTATGTAGATTAGTAAAACTGGGGGGAAACATTAGAAGTAGGGCTAACACTGCTAAACTGTTGCTTACAATAAAGCAATGCTAATCCAAAGAATGCGTTATTGGCATATATCCCAAGGTAATCAAATAAATAATTTATAAGTAAATCCTCACATACATGGATAATGTACTTCCAACAAAGGAAAAAGAGTAATTCAATGGAGAAAAATAACCTTTTGAACAAATGCATTGGAACAATAAAACAGTCTTTATGCAAAAAGAGCTTCAATTCCTCAATTGCACCAACATATTGATGAGCTCAAACTGTTGAACGAGACTTCATCAAATCAAAAACTATTTCTCTGGAAAGGACACAGCTAAGATAATGAGCAGATGCAGCCACTGGCTGTGAGAAAACATTTGGAATTCACAGTTTATAAATATTTGTACCGGGATATGTAAAGTATTTCAAACTCAATAATAAGAAAACTCATATTATCCAATAAAGATAATCAATACATTTGAGCAGAGATTTTTCAGCAAAGAAGATAGATGACAAATACATATATGAAAAAATGATCATTATTTATTCATTTATTTGCCTTTTTGAGACAGGGTCTTGTTGTACAACCCAGGCTGGTCTTAAGCTCACTATGTAGCCCAGACTGGTCTCAAACTCACAGCAATCCTCCTGCCTCAGCCTCTCGAGTGCTGGGATTACAGGCATGTGCCCCTACTCCCAGCTAGCCTCATTAGTTATTAAGCAAATGCAAATTAAGTCTAAACTGAGCTATTTGCATACATTTACTAGAATGGATAGAAATTAAAGTCAGGCCACACCAAATTCTGACAAAGTTCTAGAGGAATTGAAACTCTGATACTCTGCTGGTAGGACTCTAAAATGATATATCCACTTTGGAAAACAGTTTAAAAACAAAATTAAGCACATACCTTCAATCTTAGCACTTTGTACAGTTATATCTAGCTGCTATAAATGTCATTTCTCATTTTATTGGAGGCTAGGAAACTCAAAACCAAAGTATATCTAGTGTCATCTTTTGGAGGACATCCTGGTGCTGTGTCTGCGCAAGGTGGAAAAGGGGCAAAGAGTCCCTTAGGGCTTTTTCACATGGGTGCTTGGTTGCACTCTCAGTGCTATACTCTCCCTACCTCTTCATAAACCACCTGGGGCAGAGCGATTTCAATGCATGAACTGAGGGCTTCATAAATGCTCTGAACAGAGCACCTGTCATACAATTCACCCATTCCTCCAGAAAAAAATAAAGATATGCTCACCACAAGGAAATATTCATTAGCTTTATTTGTAATAGTTACAAGTGAAAAACAACCCAGATGTCCATCAAGAGAAACATGGATAAATTCTGACATCCGTAAAACAGAAAACTCTTCTGCAATAAAATGAAATGAACCATTGAGATGTATAACCACAGAAGTGAATCTCAAAATCATTATGCTCAAGAAGGACAAAAAGGTTACAAATTGTAATTTTATTTGTATAAAAACGCTAAGAAGTGCAAAGCAAGATGACTGAGAGCAGATCATGCCTCCTGCTTTCGTCTTGCCCCACATCAAGTAGAACACAGTGTTGTCAACTTGTGCCTTACCGGTGTAAGTGGTTCATCTCAGGTCTCAGAACAAGGCGCCAGCTCAATAATAATGTTATTTACCTCTATCCTTCCAGTCATCAAAACAATCAACTTTTTCTTTGACATCAGGATAATCAAGGATCTTTCTTAACTCACTCTTTACTTCCTCATTAACACTTGCAGTCATTTATTTCTTGTTTTCCGCTGAGCTTTATGCTACCTTCTCTTTTAACTGCGGTTGCTCACCTTCGGCACCTGAGGTCAGAGCAGGTTCAAATCTGTGAATTATTTCATATGTGACAAACACATGAAATTTGGAGCCCTCACTTGACTTTAAGATAAAACTTGCCTGTGAGTAACTGAAGGCTAAACTCGACACTGGCCAGAGCTTGAATAGATAAATGTAAAATTACCCTTGGTGAATCTTACGAAGACATATGCAAATATACAGTTGGGCATAGCACAGTGATTGAATATTTAAAATCATTTTGCCCATTACTAATAAGTAACTGGCCAGAATTAATTTCAGATGCAAACTAACAAACTGAGAATAGTTCACCCTGAAATCTGAAATAAGAGAGGGATTTATTTCCTCACATTTTATGCTATACCATCAGAAAATTATTAAAAGATTTAGCAATCCTGAATCTAAAAACTAACTGCTTGGAGAAGACATGGGGCAGCCTGTCTGTCAGGCTTAGCCTGGGGCCCTCTAAGCCAGGGAGACCAACACCTACAGAACTATGAAGCTGGTGAGTTTCAGTCAGGGTCTCCCAGCTTTTCTGCTGATATGTTCCCTTCTCCAGTGCAGTTCTTTCTGATTTCCTTCTTCACTCTCTGAAGCTCATAGGTTTATAAGCTATTAACTTTTCCTGTGGGAAAAATCCTGGTATTAGTCATTCAGATTTCAATATGAACAAGGCTTACTGTCTAATCCGTCCTAAGGGAATTTGTGTTTTAACAAGAAAAAAAATTTTTATGCAAACTTTCAGGGGAAAAAAAAATCCACCCCTAAAACATGATTTGAGGAGAGACGTGGGCCCTCTTTCCTTCCCTAAATCACATTGTTTATTTTCCTTATCACGTATACTCATAAGAGTATTGCTGCTTCTGAGGCTTTTTTTAAAGAAAATAAAATTAGAAACTATAGAATGTCACTAAACAAAATAATAGGAATTCAGCAATGGTTGTTACATTGTATAATGTTTTCAAATTAGTTGTTTACATTGCCATATATAAGCATGAAAAATTTGCAGAAAATAATTTATAAGAAATTTAAAAGGAGAAGAAAAAAAATTTAAGCATTAGCTGCTCCTTTCTGTTTCTGAGTCTTAAGTCAAGCTTAAAATTGCTTTTTGCACAGATCTGTGGGGTTTTTATTATAATATTATAGCTTCTTCTTGCATCAAAAGAAATGGTTTAAGAAGTTGCAAGAGGGTTTTTGGAGAATGAATGCATATAATTATGGTAAAAATTAAATATTATACTAAAAAGATAAATATTAAATTGATATTCAGTAAATGAACTTTGTTTTTTCTAATGTCAGCATCAAAGCTCTACTGACACATTTAAAATCTAGCAAAATGTTTGCTGGGTGTGAGTCAGAAATGCACACACCTCACGCCATTATGTTAATAAGCCACCCATCGCTAGGATAAAACAGCTGATAAAAACAGAAGAGGGAGAATTTATTTTGGAAATATCAGTCGACATCTGTGCATCTCCACTGATTCTTGGCCTGCAGTGAGATAGTACATGATGATAGAAGGGTATGTGGGGTAAAGCTCCTAATTTCATGGTAACCAAAGAGAGTGGGGGGGAGATGGAGATAGAGAGGAGAAAGGGGAAGGAAGGGGAGAGGGGAGGGGGAGAGGAAGAGGAAGAGACAGAGGGAAATGGAGGGAGAAAGAGGGAGAGGAGAGAGGGGGAGGAGAAGCAGGGGAGAGAGGAAGGGGGAAGAGAGAGAAGGGGGGATGTCCCACAATGCCTTTCAAGGGCACACCCACCAAACATGCTTTCCCCAGCCACACCACAACTTCCAAAGCTATCACTACTTTCCCAAAGCAACAAGTCTTTAACACAAAGACCTTCAAGGGACATTTCAGACACAAATGATAACAGCCACCAAAATTCCTAAATTTTGCACCATCCCAGAGACTGCACTATCCCTGAAGCTATTTTAGATGTAGAGGAATTGCTTTTAAATTGTGACATATACTAAGACTTCTAACAAAGGAAAAAGACAGTCACAGGACATCACCCTTTGTAGTTAATATCACCAGAAAAAAAACATATTGACTCAGACAAATGAAAGTTTAAAATATGCACCAATAACCACTTAGAACCTTCTTGTCCCCTCATGTCCAAGGTCTAAGCAGGCATCACATCAGGTGATGCAGCAATCAACTGGAGAGGGCTCCTGTCATCACACAACTGACAAGGTGGCCTGATGAGCTCTAGGAGAAAGGAACATGCAGGAGCACCACAGTAAACGCTCCTGGGCTCTCATCAAACCCGTGAGACAGAACCAGGGTGTGCTGCACTAGGAGAACCTACAGGAGACTTAAGCCAGGCCTGCGACCCACAGGGCCCAGGAAAGAGAGAACTTGCCAATAGCAATTCATAAAATGTCCAGACCACAGAGAAGACCTAACGGGACCTTGAGATTGAGGTAGGACACGTAGCTGGCTGAGGCACAGGCGGGGGAGGGGAAGTTAGGGAGGTGCCAAACAGCAGGAGAGAAAGCCTTAGACCTGGGACTATTCAAATAAAGAGAATGAAACTCTGTTCCCTTTGTGAGGCCCATTCTTCCCTCGGACTTGGCACAGTAACATCTCTCTGATCCAAATTGATGAAGACACCACTGCCTGACTCATAGCCTACCACGATTTCTTTGCAGCACCTATCAATAACTAAAATTGCTTCACTTATGTACTGCCATAACTATTTTGTTTCTTTACACTCGAATGCTAGTTTTTAGAAACTCTGTTACATAAAAGGCATTCAATAAACAGTTGCTGAATGGCATTTGGATAGAATGTGAGGGCCCTTGACAGCACAGGATGATGCCAGTGAACTGGCAAGAAAAGCAAGTTGGTAGAGGGCATGTGGGGTAAGCAGATGCTGACATTATTCTAAATTGGAGAAGGGGCTCAAATGTTCATTTTTTAAGTTGGTCATTTAAATTTTTTTCATTAATGCCTTCTTGATACAGTATAAAGCTGAATTTTCTAAATGTTTTCTAACCTCTTTTAGGGCCTGGGGGATAGCTCAGTGGCATATGTGCCTGTCTGGCAAGCACAAAGTCCTGAGTTCGAAGCCTGTATCCCAAAGAAAAACACAAAGCCAAACTGTTGTGCACTCTAACCTCTTTGAGATCTCCAACTTAGCTTTTCTAAATTGACAATGGATCATTTCTATATCAGCCCACTCATACAAAAATTTGTCAGAAATCAGAATCTTCCTCAATATTCTTTTATGCCATCATCAGTCTGAGACATTGCTATACGCATAACACCTGATAAATTTGGTTTTTTTATTTGTTATCTCCTTTCAACATATACATTTTAAAGCATCACACTTGTTCTTTGATTCAACAAACTGCTCAGGAAAAATTCAAATCCTTCCATGTGGGTTGTCTGTTCTGGTAATATTGTGAGAAAGCTGTGTTCTCACCATGTCTGGGATAGTTCCTCAGACTAGACCATCACAGCCCAGACAGAATTAGCTTTGGTCATTTTGTCACCAGTTAGGAAGCAAGGTAGACCTGCCTCGGGTTACCCAGACATGGGCTCCATTCTAGTAATTAGCCTGATGAAATGACCATAGCCCTGGCAAGAGACATCCTCACATGACCGTGGAATCCAGAACCTTGTACTTGGTGGCCCTCTCAAGGACAAGGCAGGCCAACTGATTCTCTTAGATTTTCAGTTGTGCAATACAGCATATTTTCCCAAAAAAGTTGTTTCCAAAAAATACTTGTGGCACCTATTTTGTTTCTATGAAGAAAGCTTCCTGAAGTGTATTACTAGCTGCTGCTCTCTACTGTATTTGCCAATTTTACTGCTTTCTTAAATGGAGACATGCTCATTTGTTTTTAAAAGGATACAAACTTGGAGAAATAACAAATAGTAGATGACCAAAAAAAAAGCTTCAAAAGTATTCTAAAAGAGCAGAAATATTGGCTGTTCCTGGAAGAATAAATTTTATATAATGATATACATATTAATATGGCATATTAATGGTCTAATTATCAGAAGCAAAGCTGAGTGGAAACAATTTCTATGAAAATATGCATTTCTTATCTTTGTTTATATGCTTAGTTTTAACTCTGGACATCAGCTGCAATATAAATGAATAAGAAAAGAAATAGCAGATTTTAATGAGAATATACTGATACGATATACAGGAAAGGTAAATGTTCTCACTACTTTTGGGGGAACTGGCAAGACTTATGTAGGTATAGTTGGTATATTTTAAGAGATTTTCCAGCGAATTAGAACAAAGCTTCTCAAACTTCACCATGTTTACAAGCCATCTTCCCAGTAGGCCTGGCTTTCAGCGTGGAGGTCTGTGTCTAGAGCAGCTCCCAGGTTCTGCTGGTGTCACCGGGACACCTGGTTCTTTAGCACCTTCTAAAGAACCAGGAATTAAAATCACCAGGCAGAGCTCTATCAAATGAACTGAGAGTCTGAAAATCAAGCTATGATTATTGCTGAAATCACTGGACTACTCAGCATGGAGATTTACATGGTGCACCCATTCCTAGGACTTCAATTGTGTTTTTTGGTTTTGTTTTTTCATATTTTAGGGAAGAGTCTACAGGGTGTTCAGGGTATCACTACTAGACTGAACTCTTAGTGACCGGCCTGTTTACAGCCTTGCAAGAGCTGGGATTACAGGCATTTGTGCCACCACGCCCAGTCTCAATTACTGTTGGCACTGCAGGCCCAGAGATCAAACCCCGGGCCCTTACACCTGCTTGCAGGTGCTTTAATCCACTGAGCTATTTGGCTGGCCCTTTAGGACTTCAATTTTGAACGACTGTAATTCAAGTCACAAACAGATTTGTATTCTTGTCACGCAACACAAATGAAAAGTGGAACAAGTTATAAAGGCAAATTGTGGCCAACTGTAACCAATATGTCCTTGCAGATGGAGCCATTCGTGATGGACAGCGCTATCTTTTAACCTCAGACATGCCCCTGCATCAGCTGTGTTTATTTTTATTTTTTTATTTATGTATTTGGTACAGGGTCTCACTAAGCAGCTCAGACTCAATAGTGATAATCCTGTTTTCAGCCTCCCCAGCACTGGGATTACAGGTATGTGCCACCATCCCCGGACTCAGTCACCAATTTACAGTGCCTGGGGGACATGCCAGGAATCAACCCTGGTCCCTGCATTTGCCTAAGCAGGCACTTAGTCCCCTGGGCTATCTCACCAGCCCCATCAGCCAGGTTTAAACAGGAACTGATGGGCTACCAGTGAGGCTTGCAAATGTGTCATGCGTGGGAGAGAACAGAGGCTGGATACAATCTAAGATTCTTCTCAGCTCTGCAGTGCTGTGAACGGGTACCTTATTTCTCCTTCATGTCTAGTCTTTGATCCTATTTTCTTCAGCTTATTGTTCCAAGTCCATGCACTTCACTAAAGATTCCTTCTGATGAGAGAAACTGGATGCTAAAGTGCTCTGAGAAATATATAGCGCTATATAAAATGCAAGTTTATATTGAGAATTTTATAGCACCCCATTAATTTTCTTTCACTTCTATCTATCTGGTTGTCATCTTACCATGGAAGTGTCTTGGACAGAGCCAGTATTCAGCAAATGGGTGATATTCAGTAATGAATACAAGTCATATTTCATGGTAATGAGGATCATAACATGTGTTAGGTACCTGGATGTATTACAAAACAATTGTGGCACTTTCAATACTTCAAAATTCAGAACAGAGTCTGACTCCTAGTGTGGCTCCATTATGATTTGCCATGGAATCTGAGCAGTACATTCGTTGCTCTATCAAGGTCATCTTCAAGTCTACGGGTAGAGAAAATGTAAGCATATGTTTTTCAGTGTCAGAAATATTTTCTTATTTTCTGTTGTCTGAAATTGGTTGTCTAGTTCATCAACTTTACATCTCAGAGCAGATTTTAGAGAACTGGCATCCTGAAACACGGTGAAGGCACTTCATTAGACTTATTACAGAAACTAAATCAATGCCTTTGTGCCCCGAGGCAGGCCTGCTGTGCCATCTAATTAGTGGTGGAAGAACCGCAACTAATTCAATCTAGACTGTCGCTTCTGGAACTGAAAGATTGCCCTGGACATTTCAGGAGCACAAGCCTTCGCGGAGGATGACAGCATCAGTAGCAGCCCAAGAAGGACACGTCTGACAAGCCGCGGAAGCCCCTCCCCCCTCCAACAGCAAGTGTAGCTAGAGCAGATGCCATAGGAAATAGTGTCACATGTAGGAGGTTTCAAAAGGAAAAGAGAAGAGAAATAGTGGGCTCAAAATAACATGTCACTTTTTCTTTTCTCTGAACAAAGTGTCAACCAGACACTGTTCTCCTGGATCTGAAATTCAAAACAAGAAAAACAAAATCCAACAAACAAAACAAATACTGCTTTCACATTCAGAAACCAATTTGTTTTGACAGCCACACAGCTAAGAGGCCTCAAGAGTAGATATTCCCTGGAGGGTGCTGAGTTCAATCCCCAGTACAGTAAAAAAAAAAATATATATATATATATATATATATATATATATATATATATATATATATATATATATATATATATATAATCTCATTTCACTGATGAGGACATTGAATCCAAAAAAATCTAGGTGGCTTCCTTAATGTCATCAAGAAGTTCAATAACAGAACCAGAATGTGCTTGGCCTTCAAATTTAATCTTCTTTTCATTATGGAAAGAATAATTTAGCTCTTTGAGAAATAAAATATGTCATTGGATGGTGCTGTGTATTGGTACCGTAGAGATGTATTTCAGCTGCTCTTTTATTAAAGTCCTTAATGAAGTTCATTGGGCCCCTCCTTTAAAATGGAATTCTTTCAGGCAACTCAAAATAAATATCCATGTTGGTTGAGTTCTTGCTATGCAATGCACACTTCAAAAAGTCCTTTTGTTGTATTGTTATTCTTCACTAAAACCCCATAAAACTAGATCTATTTTTAAAGTAAAGAAATTATTAGGAAAGATTAATCTGGGGCCAGGAGTTTAGCTCAGTGGCACAATGCTTGCTTGGAAAATGTGAGGTCCTGAGTCTGATACCTGGTACCAGAAAAAAAAAATAATAATAATAAAGGCAACTCTGCCTTGAATCTCAAGTGAATGTGTCTCCCCATCACATCACGCCCTGCATACAGTACAACAGCCACTCATTAGGTTATATGACTCATACTTAACAAATACAGTGGTATCACAGTTCATGAACTTAATTAGTTCCATGATTCTGGAGAAGACAGCCACATCCCTGTTTGTGTGGGAGAGATGGTCGCACTGTGTCATCACCTGACGCAGTGAGCAGACAGATGCAATTTTCCAAGCTCTTCTGTTTGCAAACCAAATTGCACACATAGTTCAGGGTATAGTGAGAGCTCAAATATGAAGCTAGGGATCATTCTGAAGCAATTATAGAGAATTAGAGTCATTCTTTTCACATGTAGCTGGGAATTTGTATCTTGCTCACTGCTGCCAACTTTTGTGGTTAGAAAAGCTGCTCAAGATGCAACCAGCATGTGGGCAACTTCTACTTTGTCTTTCTGCAGAAGACCTTTGAGGGGCTGGACTGAGGATTAGCAAGATTTATGGAATAACTTCTATGTGGCCCAATTTACACCATTCCACTCTTGCCAGCACAGAATGCCCATGGTAAGGTGAGCAGGCTACAATCAGGAAATTTGGGGTGTGACAGCTACCGTCCCCATTGCGTCTGCAGAAATTACACATAAAAGGAACTCTGGTCTTCAAGAACAACTTCTCCAACTTCAGACTCTTAATTTATAAAATACAATCACTGTAACTCTCTCTCCTTTTGGAACTACTGTGAAAAGCAAATAGAAAAGCACTTATAAACTTATAAAGGGGAGTAACATATGTAATACAGACATAATTTTATTTTTGTGAAACATTTTCCTTTTTCCCAAAATGAAGGATGTGTGTTGGCATGATTTATGTCTAAAATGTTCCCCAGAGCCGCATACATTCGTAGGTGGGGCTTTTGATAAGTGATTGGATTGTGGGGGCTTATTTGCTTTCATTTTATTTTTATTTTTACTTCTTTATTTATTTATTGTTAATCTTTACTTATTTATTTAATCTATCCAGTGCAAGGTCTCACTACTCAGCTTGCACTCATAGTGATCCTCCTGTCTCAGCCTTCCCAGCACTGGGAGTACTGGTGTGAGCCACCATGCTGATTTTGGTGGCTGGCTTGCACCTGGGGACGGCACACCAGAGATCGAACCCAGGTCCTTTTGCTTGCCAGGTAGGCTCTTACAACCACTGAGCTGTCTCCCCGGCCCTGATTTCCTTTTAGGACATGAGATCTGACCAGAAGAGGTGAGTCATTGGGGCGTGGCCTGCTCGCTCTCTTACCCCACTCCTCCCTTGACCCCTGGCTCCCTGCTTTGCCTACCAAGCCATCAATGAGCCTTCTTTGCCATGCCCCACAGCCATGCTGTCTTGCCTCGGAAACAGCTGACTTTGGATTGAAATCCCTACATAATGTAAGCCAAAATAAACCTTTCCTCCTTGAAATTGTGGGTGTTGGGTATTGTGCCCCAGGGATAGGTGAGCAACCAAGATGTACATGATAGCTAGTTGTATGTGTCAGCTTGGCTGGGCTAAGGACTTCCCAGATAGCTGACAAACAAGACGTCTGGGTGCATCTGTGAAAATGTTTCCAGAATAGATTGGCATTCGAATTGGTGGACTGAGAGAAGATAATTATCTTCACCAAAACTAATCTACATCAGCTGGATAGAAAAGAAAATGGAACAAAAACAAACTTGCTCTATCTTCTTGAGCTAGGACAACTCATCTTCTCTTGCCCTCAGACCTCTGAACTTCTGATTCTTGGACCTTCAGCCTCCAGGACTTACCCAGTGGCCTCTTGATTTTCAGGTCAAATTACACTCTAAGCTTTCCTGATGTTTCAATTTATAGATGCAGAATGTGATTGTTTTTTGGCCTATATGTATCTGTCTCTATCTATGTAATATCTGTATCTGCTTCAATATGATTTTAATATTGTTTTTCTGGAGAACCCTGGCTTATCCAATCTGAATGTAAATGAAACAGTTGGAAGAATGGGATTTGGGGCCATGCTACCATATCTCAATAGCAATGTGAGCCTCTGCAGGTTATTTAAATACCCACCCCCTACCAGACACACCTTCTGTCTGGTGGGTTTTCCACCATTTTAGTAGAGTGTAAGACTTGGTAATTTATAAACAAATAGAGTTTATTGACTGGGAAATCTAAAAACACAGCCCAGGCACCTGAGAGATGCTTTCATGCCATGTGGAAGGGCAAGCCAGTACTGCAACAGAGAGAAAATCAAAATTTCCTTTTCATGACAAATTCACCCCACTGGCATGAGCAGGAATCTATTCATAAGGACAGAGCTGTCACTGCCTAATCACCTCTGAAAGGGCTTGTGTCATGATGCTGTCAACATGGCAATTAAATTTCAACATGACTTTTAGAGGGGACATTCAAGCCACAGCATGCTCTGTGAATAGTAAAATGATAACTGTTTTTCCAAAAGTAAGTTTTGTATCTAAAGTCCTAACCAAAGTTAAGACTCCTATAATACTTGCCAGTTACTAACACTTTTCTTCCCATAACTGCCCAATAAACAAAATAATTTTTTTAAACTTACTGCAACTTTTGTCTTCCCAGGTGCAGAGTAATGTGCCCTTTCAAGACACCTAAATTTGGTTTTGGTGCTACCATGTATGACTGAAGTGATACAACTGCTACATTCTATCTGCTACATTCTATCTGCTACATTCTATCTGCTACATTCTATCTGCTACATTCTAGCATCTCTAGCTACAACTCTTATTTTCAGGGGTGTCATGGGTAATACTGGGCTGACAAATTCTCATCTCTACTTCTCAACCATGTTACTGATCATTTTTTTGCTCATGCTTTGTGCTAGGAATCCATTAAAGCTATGGGGACTGATATATCTTAATTGCAATGAAAATTTAAACTATAATCAATGCCATTATATTTTTCTACATGAATTATACATGTGAATGATTTGTATCTGTGGAAAAGTTTTGAAGTTTCCCTGTTTTATTTTTCCTTCTACACACCTACCTCTTAAATTAATATCAATAACCTTTTAGTTAAATTCTGCACTTTCTTTCTATTACAGTCAAATAAGAAAATACCTCAGGAGAACTACAACAGCACTTATATGCAATAGTATTCATGCTTTTCCAGTCAATGTTCACAATAGTACAGGCAGGAAAATAGTATAGTTCTATGGAGAAGAAATCAATATACCTTAAGTAATTCATTGCAATAAGGAAAAATAACTTCAGGAAACTGAAAATAGATTGCTGGTGGTGAGAACATTTTTCCTTATTTTCTATAATTATTTGAATGATTTTGTAGCCAATCTAATCATTACTCTCCCCAATTGATTCTCTTGAACATGTCGCAGTTCCATTACCTCCCACCAAGTGAAGACACAGCTCTAAAAGTCATTAGGTTGTCATCAATAACATCCTCACCGCTACCTTTTTCAGTGGCTTCCTACTTGAATAGATCCCCCTAGATTCAATTATGAATTTTTTAAGTCTCCTCAAGTATGCAGTGACAACATATCTGTGGAAAAAACAATCATTCAATAAACATACCTTTAAGAAACTCAGCATATGTGTTCGCCCCTTCAGTAACTTGACATAAGAACTTTCTACTCCTCCAAATCTTCATTTTATCATTCTTGTCTGCCAAAGCTCCAAGTATTGTTAGTTATAGATAGTTGTTTCTCCTTGGAGGAAAAGTAATCTGTTAGCAAACACTTGCACTTTATGTTCCCTTCTATCGGTCTAGCCCCTACCTCTGTTTAGGATCATAACAAATCTTACTTCCACAAAGTCATCCATGATTATATTTTGAACGTTCATCCTCTCTCTATTTTGTTTTTGTTTCTAATCAAAAAGATTGCCTATGTAGGAAGTGATATAAAAGAATAATTAAATATTCATGTTTGGAGTGAGACATGCCTGAGTTTAAATCTTAATTTTTTAAGTGGTTACTAGTTTGAATAAATTATTTTTTCAGTGTAAACTTTAATATCTCCACTTTCAAAGTTAAAATAATGATATCCACTTAATGGTATTTTGCATGTGAAAATTTAAAATCTCAGTGCAGGAAAAAATATAAATACTAACTACATGAAAATTAATATTATACTAATTTTGCTATATAACACATACTACACCTTTTTTCTGTGCATGGTGAGACTGGTACAATGTATGATATTACTTATTTTGTTAGAGTGGTACAGAGCTCTCTAACAAAAGAAGCAATAGCTTGACAGATCCAGAACGACAGGCCTGGGCCAGGGAGATAGCTCAGTAGAATGAAGCTTGCCTCAAGCACAAGGCCCTGAGTTCAATCCCTGGTACCACCAAAAAAAGAGAAAAAAGGAGAGAGCTGTATAAAATGACAGGCTTGGGTTAATATGATACTGCATAAATTTCTGTTCTTAGATTTTAAAAAGTGGTTGAATGATTCTAGAATGAGGAGGGCCATCTGACTTAATATTTCTCTTGAAAAGAACTAACCCTGCTTAGTTGATTACTGCTTTAGTATGAGTCAGCAGAATGGCATACTTCCCTAAAATGCTAAGTTGTTAAGGGTGTTTTCTTTAAGTTCATGCTTATCGTCTAATTTTATTTATTGTGTGTTTTGTCATCTAGACAGATTAAATCCTAAGAGCTTATTAATGGGTGATATTGACAATATCAGGAAAAGTCATTATCTACACAGTGAGGTAAAGATCACTCACCTGTCTACTGTCTACTGGATCAATTTCTCCTCCTTTGGGGTACATATTTCCCAGCCTCCTTTGCAGTTAATGTGGTCATGTGGTTTTAGGAGCTCAGGTGACACAGGTCCACATAAATTCCCATATGAACTTACTCTGCTGTTTTCCTCAATTTGATGCTGTTGAGCACAAGTACCCTACAGTCATGTTTTAAAGATGGTAGGACCGCAGGCAGCAATCAATCTGATTCCCTAACCCAGTGCTCATTGAGAGCCTCCTACCACTCGGAAAGTCCAGAGCCAGAAATAAGCTTCCACTCTGCGTGAGCCATCACCATCTTTTCCCATGCTATTGCAACAACACTTAGCATATCCAAACTAATTCACCTGGTCTACATATACGTGTAGTACTTGTTTGTCTGAGTGATGTTGGCACATCTGAGAAGTTTCCAGAACAATTTAAGCTACTAATATACTAAAGAATTTAAGAATTACCTGGATGACTTTTTCAAAACATCCCCCTCTTTAAAATTTCCTAGGTGATTACCCTATGTTTCTTATATTAAAAATGACTAGTTTTCCAAACCAAAAATAGGCATCAGGGATGAGGGGGAAGAAGAGTATAGAGGAAGAAGAATATAGAGGAAATAAATATATCAAAAAAAAAAAGAAGTTCAACATCGTTAGTCTTCTGAGAAATGCAAATTAAAACAACACTGATATTCCACCTTGCTCCAGAAAGAATGGCTGTCATTAAGAAATCAAACAGAAAGTGTTGGCAGGGCTATGGGGATAAAAGAACCTTCTCCACTGGTGGTGAAAGTGTAAGTTGGCACAACCATTTGGAAATCAATATGGAGATTCCTCAAAAAAACTAAAATTAGAGGTTATGTTACATCTAGACGTTCCTACTTCTAGTTATCATCTCAAAAAAATAAAAACATCATACACAGTTATATATGCATAGCTATATTTATAGCAGCAAAACTCGTGATAGTAAATCCTGGAAATGGCCCAAATGCCAGCTAATGGATGAAGAAAATAGGGTTTGTATAGATAGTGGGGTGCCAGTCTGCCATAAAGAAGGATAAACTTTAGACATTCCTAGGTAAATGGATGCACCAGGATAATATAATTTTAGGTGAAATAATTTGAACATGCATGATTAAATATTACATTGTTTCTCTTGTGTGAGAAATCAAAAGGGTAAATAACAACCCTTTTGGAAGGATAACAGGGATTGGGAAGTTGGAAGAAAATGTTAAAATGGTACGAAGAACTAGGGAAGGAGGCAGGGAGGGGAGACTAGGGGTTTAAAAAAAGAATGGAAAAAAAACAATAGAAACAAAGTTTTGTAAAAGGAGAAAAAGGAACTAAGATGTGTTCTATACCAGTACAAATTCCCCATGATAAATATGATCATTATGTATGCCAAAGTATACCAAGAAAATTGTTACAAAAACAACACAAATAAAACTAGCATAGAATTGTGGCTTTGGGTGAATAATCCCATGAGAGGGGTGTGTTTTCATGAGGAAAGAGAAACAAAAATACCTGAAGGGCTATCTGGAGAAAGAGATTTACATTTATACTGGAAAACAGAGACCTAAATCAGTGAGTAAAGCCAGAGATTTGGGTCCATTCAAGGAAAAGTTGCTAAAATTATGGTTTTTCAAAAATATCCCTTTTTTTAAGTAAGGGTTTCTCCTTTTCTTGCAATAGCAGTATTAATGCTATAATATTCTTCAATCTTCACAATCATATTTTTACTAAACCTCAGCCTCTTTTATAGTTGAGTAAACTAAGACCCATGATAATATACTGCATGCCCACTCTCAGAGCTGGGAAAGAAAACAGGTGAAACATTAGTGCTTGTCTTCAGACTCAGAGACAATTCTTCCCACCCCCTCCTGCCAACACTGACTATGTACTTACTAGTGGTTCCTTCCAAAATAAGACTCCATGAAATAGCTTGGGAGCTTTTCAATGGAAAAAATGTTCCTTGCCTTTTTTTACTTACAAATGCACATAGCCAAGCACAAAGCACATGCTTAATAGAGGTATAACTGAATTTAAGTGGTGCCACCCTGCTGAAATCAAAGTTCCACAGAAGTTTCTGTCTACTATATATACACACAAAATCCCTACCATCATAAATAATAATATGAGCTACAGAACCAAGAAAAAGAAACAGCTCACGCCTTCAGAAGGTGCACAAGAGCAAGAGTCAGATACCTGAGTCAATAGCAAATTAAAAATACATGTGAGTTACATTATGAAATTACAGTTACATTTTTCAGTGCTACACTGTGTTGCTGGGTTCAAACTCAAGAGACCTCTTGTTGAGTTGTCACTCTGGCTCACACCTTGTTGCCTTTGAGGATTTGACAAATGACTTGAGCTCTTTTTTTTTTAAAAAAAAAAAAAAAAGAAGTATCAGGGATACATATAAAATGCAAGAGTGACATCCCAAGGTCTCCTGGTGCCAGGAAGCAAAGTACTGAGATGGTCACAAGGTCCAGAGCCACACTGAATAAGAGAGGGCTTCAAATTCGACTGGGTCTCTGATAAATATTCTCAAACTGAAATTCTCAAGAGCTGAACAGATCAGATTTATATCCTTGAGGAGAGGCACAGGGGGAACATCGGTTGCTGTTAAGTGGGCTCAGAGTTTAAGCACAGGATGATGCAACGGTTCTGGAAATCATTGGTGGTGGTGTCTGATGGTTGCATAGCAACATGGGTGTACTTAATGCTGGGGAGCTTAGATGGTGCACTTACCATTGTTACAATGTTAGGTTTTATGTACAATTTAACACTAAATCATATTTACAGAAATTAATGCTGGTTGAGTGTCCTCAACCACTCTCAGCTACAATTGTATTATTATCACTTAGCATTGTTACAATGGCAAGTTTTATGTACGGTTTAACACCAAATCATATTAGCAAAAGTAATTTTAGTTGTTAAGTATTGCAAAAAAAAAAAAAAAAAAAAACCTTAGAAGGTGATCAATCAATATCATGGTCCTCTTAAGTCTAATTTCAATAGTTGTAAATATAAATCCTGAAAACAAATGGCTGCTGATCAGGGCTTCTAAATTCTACCTCATATGAATAGAACAACATTAGTCAAGTTACATTATTGTCCCAGTGGTCAGTTTTCTCATCTATAAAGTAGGCAAATTATAATATGTAAGTTACAGGATTGTTGAGAAGGATAAGTTAAATGATCCATAGCAATTGCCTGGCACAGTTACAAAGTATGTCCTCAACCACTCTCAGCTACAATGATATTATTATCATATCATTGTTATCGGCAACTATATTCAGATATCACTGCTTAGCACAAACATGAAAGACTTCGAGAAAACCCTAGAGAGGAAGAGAGCTAAACAGTACACATTTAAAACAGTAGGAAATTATTAAATATCTATTATAATTTAGTGCTGTTCTAGATACTTGGGAAAAGAGAATGGATCAAACACAAAGCTATGCCATATGCTCTAAAAAGTTAACAATCTCTGTGGGAGAGAAGCTGCAACAGATACACGAAACAGTTCAGCGGTGGCAGGTGTGGAACAGCACATGGTTCCTTCTCTAGGACCAAAGGGTGGCATAGAAACATTCCATGCAAGGTGCTGTGCTGTTCAAGGGCACACGGGCTGGGGTCAGCCACAGGTAGGTTTGGAATCTGCCTCTCTCCCCACAAGTGGCACCTCTCTGAGCCACAATATCCTCATCAGAGCAAGAGAGAAAGTAACAGTAACTACTTTTAAATAAGATTAATGTAATGCACACATGTACAGCATTTCTGACAGGACCTAGTCCAGTTGAAGCTTTCTATAAAAACTACCTTATTAGTCAACATCGCAGGGTAGTGATCACAACTTATTGTTGTCTTGTGTAAGAAAACCAGGCTCCAAACACCAAGTGACTGCCTCACATCCTATCTAGTGCTTGGCAGAGGCAGGGTCCCACCCAAATTGTCAGACTCAACCTGGTGTCCTTTCTGCTGTAGCAAAGCAATCTGTGGAACAGTGATTTAAGAATAAAGCAAAATTCAGAATGATATACTATTATTCAAGTGAAGGAGCTAGCTGCCACACACTATCTGAAACAAAACATAGTTTATCCTGTTTAATCTTTACAACAAACCTTTGATGCAGTCATATTTGCCCCACTTTTATAAATAAGAAAACTAAAGCTTGGATTGTTTTGTTTTGTTTTTTAATGTATTTAGTATGGGATCTACAGGGTCTCACCATGCAGATCGGACTCATAATGATCTTCCTGTTTTCAGCCTCCTAAGCACTGGGTGTGTGCCACTAGGCCCAGTCTCAGTCCCCCTCTCAGCACGCCCTGCAGGTGGGGCCGGCACTGCATGAGGATTGGATTGGTTTTTTAAAAGTCTTTTAAGAAAATCAGTGCTATGCCCAGATTTTCAGAGGTCATTAAGAATAATTTGATTTTGTTTAGGCCAATTTTATATTTAGGAGACAATGACAAATTCCAACTTAAAAAAAAAAAAAAACTCGCTGAAAATCATGGTCTTAGCCAAAGAATGAAGCCTGTCAGACAAGGGGAACTACATGGGTTCCTTAAGTATTTTTTGGATAAATAACAAAGATCAGGTCTAAAATAAACAGAACAAATTTAGGAAGACAGAGTACAGGTGTGGCGATCAGAGGACCAGGAGAGAGGTACAAAGTGAAATATTAGCAGATGGGAGCACGTGGGCTACCATGCCAAAGAATTGAACAGAGTTGTTTCGTTTAAATGAGCTTTCGCTGTCAGACTCCCTTGATTCCCCTCAGGTGGAAAGTGATGCTTAGACATATAGATTTTATTCTTTCCTAATACTTAGTTTTTAATTGTTGATTCTAGCCAGATAATTAACATGCAGAGGTACCCAGAAAGAGTTCATTTACCTTGTTAGAAGAAATGGCTTAATCCCATTTGTGAATGGGACCTCATTTACTATAGTATCCCTAATGGGGTAACCAAGGCCATAATGGTGCCCTTGACAACTGGAATCTTTGACACTACCTGCTACCACCAGGCACACTAAGATAAAGGGTCAGGAAGATCCCTACAAACCATTCTGAAAATAAGTTTAAATAAAAGGCCCTTTGGGTCTGTGAGTTCATCTTTAAGGACAGGAGGGCTTTTAGGGAAAGGACTAGACTTTGAATATCTAACTTAAACTAAGTGATGTAAGTATAATCTGTTTTAAAATGCAGAAGATATCTTTATTTAAATGAAAATGATTCTAGATGACTGTGTTTCATAGAGTCAAGTTATTAACCACTTATTTGTGAGTCCTTCAAAGAAAAATCTTTTATCTGATCAAGCTATTTTTCAGACTGATTCTTAAACACATTTAAAGAAAGAAGCAAATCCCAGTCTTCTCTATAACCCAGAGAAATGAGAATAGGCTCTCCCGGAGGCTATTGGTCACTTTGCCTCAGCTACAGCCAGTGTTCTTTATGAAACTGCAAATGACACTCTGTTTGCTCTTTGTCCCACTCCCCAGCAATGACAGCACACACAAAAAGCTCCCCAGACTCAGAAGTTCCAGATCTTTCCGCAGAATCTTGCAGTCTTATTAAGTAGCTGTGATGAGATTGCATGTGAGTTGCTTTCTGAGGTACGCAAGGTGATAAGTTACTTCTCAGCTGGCCCAGCAGTTAAGTAGTATCAGATAACTACTTTCCTTCTGGTAGTACATAAACGATATCATGTTAAGGGAAACAAGCCAGATGCAGAAAGATAAATGCTCCATGCTCTCACTCATGTGCAAAGCTCAGCCAATTTGGCTCATAGAATTTGAGAGTATAGTGATTACTAGAGACTGGGGAAGGTAGAGCTAATAGATGTTAGCATCTGACCACAAAACATACCTAGGTAGGAGGGATAGGTTCTAGTGTTCTACTGTACACAAGTACAACTGCCATTAACAGTAGTTGTTTTATACTTCAAATAATAAAGTATGAATTTTCTCAGCACAAGGAAATGATAAATGTTTGAGCTAATAGATATGCTAATTATTAAAATTTGATTATTATACATTATATATGTATATCAAAACAATACACAATAAATATGTATGGTAACACACCCTTTAATATGTGTAATCACTATCAATTTTACATCATTTTTAAGAAAACTATCTCACAGAGAAGACAAGTCTCCAAATGCAATTAGTATTGATTACAGTAAAAGATTTCCTGCTCATTCATGCACAAGAATTATGGTGGTCAAGCAATAAAACAGTATTTCTGCCTATGTTTCTTTGTCATCTTTTCTGAACAGTAAATTAAAATAATCTACTCCCTGGTAATGACACAAATCCTGAAGATTTGTATTGCAGATTTCAGAGCTTTTGGAATGTGATAGCTACATGCCTTCAAGTCAGTAGAATCAGGCAAGAGAAATCTGGGCACTAAGTTCTGGGGCTAGATTTTTTTGGAAAGAGTCTTACAGTCCAGTTTATTCCACATTATGATCAAAAGTCAAACCACCATCTAGTTAAACAAAAACTTTGCTTCTTAGCAATGTATATTTGTGTTCTACTCTTAGAAGCTTGAATGTACTTCTTTATGTTTAGTAGGCACATAAAGACAAAAAGTATAACAGTTACAGCACAAATTTTCCTTTTAAGGGATTTTTATGCATGATGCTGAGGGCATCTGACTTAGTAGTGTCTTCTTCCCTGGATTAAATCCCTGTGAGCAACATGAACACTCTTCTTACTGAAAAACTTCCTAACTACACCCAAAATTGTAATATCTTAAATGATGTAAACATAATGTGCCATGTTGGGAGCTTATTCTTCACTTATATAACAGTTCCTAAAGAAGAAACTGTATTCTACTGTACAGGAAATATGTATAAGGGTGTTTTTTAGCATGTACAATTAGCCCCTAAACCCAAACTCAAAAGACTAACTCATTAGCTTCTATTGATGAATTTGAGCTTCAGTACTTTTGTTCCAGTCAATGTCATGAATATTTAAAATTGTATATGAAATACCTCACACATAAAGGCATGCATGTAGACACACATAGCGTGTGCAACTTGAGTGGGGAAGCGAACTGTCAGTATAACTTACGATTCTTTTTCAGAATGATCTGGATCATAAATAGTTCAGAAATCTCAATTTTTGAAGTTGCTTTAAAATTATATAAAAAATAGCCAGGGAGATGGCTCAGTAGAATAAACACTTGATTGGCAAATGCAAAGGCCTGAGTTCAATCCACGGTTCTACCAAAAAAATAAATAAATAAAATTATATAAAAAATAATAACTGGATAAAATCAGAAAGACTAGTACAAGGTTTTATTCATTCACTGTGTGCCTAGTATGTGCCAGTAACTATAATACATCCTGGAAATATAAATATATTTGTTGTTCTTATTTTTGAAGCATTTTGTGACGAATACATAAGTAAATGGAGTATGCAGAGGCTGGCTCATCTAACAAAGTCTCCACAAATTATTCATGGAGAAAGAGGGAGAAGAGCAAGAAAGCACAATGAATTATAACATCTAGACCTTCCTTAGTTAGCAATGTGTGGAAATGAAGTAACTGCATCCTAATGAGAGCATGATCGTTAATATTGAAGAATACAGTGCAATGGCCAAAATTCTGAAGAGGGCCTTGTGAGTTTATAAGACCGGAACCTGTGTGTTAGTGTTAAGGTACAAAGAAGTCAACTGACTCATTCCGGTTGTGGTAGGAATTTGGAACACATAGATAAGATGATTGAGAAATGCATACAAATGCATTTAAGTGTACTTATAACAGCCTATACAACAATAAAGCTATTTTGTAAACAGGTATTCCCCACTACAGAGGAATCCAAGGCAAAAGAAGACTATAATCTTGCCTAAGTAGAAAGATCTTAGGTCCAAAAGTATCAAAGTCAAAGACTGCAATTTGGTTCTATATATTCTCTCTGATGAGCTCAAGGTCTCTACTGTTATAATTATTAATTTCAGTGACTGTTGCCCAAGAAATATTATGTAAAATATTGGACAATGCCCCAAATTATATAATCCTTTACACATGTTAATCAAATTTTAACAATTAATGGTTAATTGATTTTATACTATTTAATTATAGAACTTCATTCATTCAGAAATTGTATTTCTTTAAAGAGTTTTTCTTATATCAAAAAATTCAACAATGTGCTCTCCCTTCTCCATTGGCTACCACTGGAAAAAATTTGGATTATTGACTCACATAACCAATGTAACGACATGATTGCTTACCTGATGACAGCTGTTTAAGATACAGAGACAGTATCCAAGATAAAGTAGAACAGCTTGTGAAAGTGTATGGCAAGGGTACAGGAGCATCCTTATACAAATCGGGATTTATAGTCTCTCTTGAAAGGGTAATAGCTCTGACAAGGCCAGGTCCACATTTTCAAATGATCACAGCTGCCAGGGGCTGAGAAGCAGCTGCCCCTTCTCGATGATCCGAGAACTTAGCAGCTCACCTCTGTTCTCCCAAGCCAGAATTAATATCACTGATCTGGTCCTGAAGACATTGGAGTTTATGATCCCTGGTATAATCTTATAAACTCAAACCCAGAGTTCCAGAAAGCATCACAGATGTTTAATGTTCTTATTCTTTAGAGAAAGGATTTATTTTTATTACTTTGAAATGGACTCTATTGCTTTTTTAAAATGCTTTAGCCCTTTGAATTTTAGCCAGAAATGGGAATCCTGACAGTCCTAATTTGTTTTAGTGAGCTGCCTAGCTCAATGAGTTCTACTTTGGGCATGCTGTCGAGAGTGGGATTCAGAATATGGATACTCTAAATTCTAAATTCTATTACCAAATCTAAAAGAGTCTGTTCTTCCTTCCTGCAGAATCAAGAAGGAAAGTTGCATTAGCTAATTGGCAGGACTGAGGAACAACTTTATAAATGACAATAAACATTTGATTGCCTAGTTTATCATCAAAGCAAGACAACCCATAGCATTCAGTTATTAATTTTATGACCTATCAGTATTGGGGAAAAATTAATGAAGTAGATATTTAGTAAGTGAAAAATTTTTTTGTTCTACACCATTATCTTCAAAAAGAAATAAACCAAAAATATGTGAATTGGTAGAAAATGTATGAATTGGTAGCCAAAAGAACAATTTCTCATAACTAAGTATAGAGGCTATTAGAGTCACTGTTGTGACATTATTGACACTATCTGAATTAAAAATCTGAATTCATTTAGGTTTCTATAAAAGTGAGATCACTGGATAAAAGAAGCCCTATTCAAACAGCCTTTCAGGATTCTCCATTATTTTTGTTCTTACTTCTATTTCAGAAAATAAAACCACAACAAATCCCTAAGAAACAGATATTCTAGCTTAAAGATAAGAAATTGTTTTTAGTTTTCTTTTTTTTCCATTGAGGGATTTGCCCACACATCCCTGGGATGCACTGTAAGATATCAAAAGCACAAACATATAATTTGTGTGTTTATATAATTCTTAAGTACAATACTAAAAGTAAGTCAAGAAAAGCAAGACTATTTGGGATCCTTGAATATGTGAATATGTCCATGCGAAGGCTTTGCAAAGTGATAATGTTTCTCTTTCCACCTAATTCTGGTGGCACGTGGGTGCCGGACCCAGACACACCTCCTACATTTCTCTCTCCATATAGGGTCATCTTTATTCAACAGATAGGAACTGAGAAGTTCCTTCAAGCATTTTATGACCTAAAGTCAGGCTAGTAAGAGCCTAGGGGCTTTTTCTGAGTTGTATAGAAACTGCTGTGGGGTGACAGAACTTCACAAAATTATTAAGTGTGAGGTAAAGGCAACACCAACAGAGAGAAATTCTCATTGTTTTCCAGAGTTGGGGCTTTTTATTTTCTCTACTTCAGTTCATTTTGTGACTATAACACCTGTCAATTATGGAGGTCATTTGAACTGTGAAGAGAAAAAAAAAATTGTACTTACTAAGCAATCCTAGGCTCTAAGCTTTGATCACACTTCAAAAGCAAGCATCTCTTAGCAAGATTGCTCTCGTCTTTTCTTGAGTCTCAGAACAGAGCTGTCAATCAGAACAATGGTCTGACTTAGAGGCTCTCAGAGGGTCTTCCAGATGCTTGCCCCCAGCTTCTCCTTCACTAACAGGTAGGGGCAATCTGGAAGCTATCCCACCACCTTAAGATGGTAAACTGGAATGGCGATGTTACAAAAGGAAAAGGAGGGCTAAGCTTAAATTACATCCCCAGAACCAACAGGATGGGACCAACTTATTATGGCTAGTAAATTTCCAGACCACAGGGGTGACATGACACCTGGTACTCAGTACCAGCTAACTTTTGCCCTCCTGTCCGTAGAGAAGGGCCACAACAGTCTGCCAGACAGCTAATGTTTCAACAGTGACACCATGTGGCCGTGAAAGCAACCCCGGCCTCCAAAGCTAACTGAATAATTTCTGGGTTGGTTTTGTGGCTTTTGTTGTTGCTATTTTTTCCTTTATAGGAATTTTTGAATTGAATGAGATGTTTGTCATTATGAAACAAAGTATACACAGATAAAAGAAATGCCTTTTCCCAGTAGATAAGAGGGAGACTCAGCTAATGTGATTGTATGTAATACTTCAGTTGGATGGATGATGGCAAATTCACAGAACACAGGACAATGCCTAAAAAGCACAGAGAGAGACAACAGCCCACACTTTCTCTAAGCAGCTAGATGCATGGTGGGCAATCCCAGGGAACCATGCCATTTAGGGGATGAAGACAGGAAGACCCTTGAGATTAGATCACGTAAACTGCTTGTGGCAGGCAGTCAGCAGGCAGCTTCAGAGGTTACTGGTAGGAAGAAGAGGAAGCCCTTCACAAGAGTTCAAAGTCATGGTCAAGATCGTGGTTATTGTGACAAGGCCAGGTTGTTCCTCCAGGAATAAGGTACAGGAAATGTTTATTCACCCAGTCGACAAATATATGAATCCCCCTGCATGCCAGGCACTACACCAGGCAGTAAGCATGGAGTGGTATGTAAATCTCTGTTCCTGAGGAGTTTATAGTCTCTCTAGGGAGAATGTCAATACATAAAATAAGAAAATATGTCACCAATAATAGTTCATACAGCAGAAAAGTAAAGCAGGGAGGAGAGATGAGACAAGATGGGGCCCAGAGGTAGATGGCGAGGCCTGTTAGCAGGTGGCATGCAAACAAGGTCACAAGAGAGGTCAGAAAGTGAAGTATGCATCATCCAGGAAAGAGGCTCTGGGCATGGAAACAGGGGAGTAGGGCACAGAGTCCAGAGCACAAGAGGTCTGTAAGGAGCAGCCAATAGGTCGGCAAGGCTGGGGAGAACAGGGAGTCCAGAGAGACAAAGGTAGGTCTGTGAGTCGTGAGGCCACACAGAGGAGCTAACTCTAAGATCCATCATAGGTTTTCGACAGAGGTTTGAAATGATCCTGTACGGTTCACAAGGGCAGAGTGGGCAGGGGGCTGAGAAGACTGATAATTCACCCAAGCAAGAAGCAATAATGGTCAAGCTCTTCATCTATGGTGAAGGCAGAGAAAACATGGCTGACTCAGGATGTACTATAAAAGTAAAAATGATAGTTTCTCCACAGATATGTTGTGGAACATGAAGGAGAAAAGACACCAGCAATGATCCCAAGGCCCTTGGCCTGAACATGAGCTAGATTTTGAACAGGTCATGCTAGACTAGGAAGCCTGACTTCTAAAAGGATTTGAATCATTTTGAACCCTTCAGACCTCCCAAGTGGCTTAGGAGCCTGCATGCAGGTGGCTGAATTTTGCCACAAGCTGTGAGGACCCAAAAGAGAAAAACGAATGAATCATCACAAAGTTTTTGTTTTAGATCCTTTTAAAGCAATGGGCCTCTGTCCCCTGAATCATACCTGCAACTTGGGACAGCACCAGATTCCTCGGACTCTAGCACCACACAGAGAACCAGGTCATATTGTCCTGA
>PVKA01008932.1:0-70661 GCA_004027165.1 Ctenomys sociabilis
GTGAATGGCATATGCTGCAGAATACTAATCAGCTTTTCTTCTGGATGGTTAACAACCTAAGATCACAAGTCAGAGTTGGAGAAATAGAAGAGCCACAAGGCCAGCCAACATTTTGGCCCTAGCCTTTCAAGGTCAGCGAAGACTCAGGACATAGGAGAACCTGTACTGCAACATCATGAAACTCAGGTGAGCTCCAAATTTTCAGAACAAGGAGATTATGGAGCCACAGAGGAAAGAGATCGAAGTTCTAAAGTGTGCCTGGGGAGAGTCACATGAAGAGAAAACTTTCTCTCAAGCTCTCACAGAGAGCAATCTGGTCAAGCATTGGCCGTGACTCATCCACATGGATGACACAGACAAAGGAACTACAGAATAATGTACAGGACTGCAAGTTAAACCCTGAGAGGACTTCAGTGACCACATAGGAAATATAAAGTTCTTGTGTTGGTATATAAGTCTTCATCTACCTAGGTCTTAACCATCCAGCAGAAAAGTATAAAAGCATAAGAATGAAGTATACATGGTGAGCTCATAATATTAAGCTGAGCTGTAAATGGCTATGGTCGACAATTTCTTTGAATAACTCACTATGGTTGCAGAATGCTGGACTGTGTTGGATTGTGGTGTCGAGTTCAAGCACCTAAGTTAGTTGAATGTCAATGGAGTTCCCACTTTTGACAGGTGTAGACAAAGGAAGGGTTGTAGAAAGAAAAAATCATGATGTGTATGTATAGACAGTACAGTTGGGATAGATAATGCTGTGCTTCTACATAATTCTATGAGAGGCAAGATCTGCACTAATGGTGGTTGGACAGGATATTATGTCAGCTTTTAGTACTATGGTCATCCGCTAGGTAAATAATTATTGAATTTTTGATATAATTCAGGTATAAAAAATAAGATAAGTAAGCAACTACACTCTTAATTCACTGATAAGAGATATCTGCTAAAATAATATCTGTAAATATAATATCATGTATGCACCTTGTACAATACCAAAACATTATGAAAACAGTTTGCAATGTGTTAATTCATCGAATGTGTATGGTTAAGGTGTCTTGAAACTGTCTGATTGACATTTGTATTTGAATAAAATAAAAATAAATGAAAAAATAAAAATAAAAGAAAAGAAAACAAAAAAAACCAAACATACCCAAATTATTTTTTTCTTATAACTTTTAAATATAAAAATGATTTCCCATAACTTTAATTTGTAAAAGGAATTAAGAGTGACATCATGATCTTTCTATTGTTTTTCTGCATTTCATTTTGTTCCACTTAGAAGCACCAACTATTTCCTCAGTACTTGCAGGACACATGAAATTCATGGGCCAGAGATCAAGCATTTTGTCATTCACAAAGAGCAGGCCGAATGAGCACCAGTGTGTTTGCCTCAGTGTCCCCTAAGTGATCAATGCAAGGGCCCAGTTGTGTGCCCAGAAACATAGTGACCTGCTGTGCATAGGAGGAATCTGAGCTTAAAGAATCACAGTTTTGAGGTGGGCAGCAACAAGCCTATTTGACTTAGTTTTGTATTTCCTTAAGCTATTAGTCACAAGGGTAGCTCTGCGAACTGAGGCAGGCAAGGAGCAGTGATATCCTTGCGTCTGCACCATTCAGGAAGACGTGTAGGAACTCCCGATTCCCATAGAACACTACTTCCCACATGGAGGACACCCCATCTCAGTTACTTTTGACTTGCTGCTGAGACGAAGTGACATCCAAAATTAAGAAAGGAAAAATTATTCAGCTCACAGTTAGGGGAGGGTTCATTCCATACACCGCTGGCTCCAAGGCAGACAACAGCAGTTCGTGGCGGCAGAAGACAATGAAGAGCACAGGAGGAGCAGCGGCTGCGGCGTCTGTCAAGCCTTCTTTCTTCCATGCAGACTGCGAAGACCGCAGCTCCTTCTAAGAACTGGCGGTGGCTGCTGCGAAGATCCAAGCTCCTCCAAAGTGGCGCGGCTACAACGGTTAAGCTCGCCAAGAAAGTGGCATGCAGAAGCTTTCCACAGCTCTGTTACACACCCTTTCAATGCTGAGTCACTCTAGGGAAGGCCCTCACCATCCTAGGGCGGGTCCTCCATACCTTAGGGGCGGGGCTTCCACGCCAGGGAGTGGAGCCTCTCAGCCCATCCAGGGACGCTTCGAACCCACCCACTTGGACACAGTGTATCAACCCCCACAACCCCTTAAACTCTCGAGTGCCCACATTGGTTAAGCAAGTGATAGAATTAGTCATCTTTAAGAAATTTATCAGATTTTATGTTGTATGAATCTTGGTTGATAAGAGGAATTTTTTCTTGATATAAGTAATGTGCACGTTAGACAAGCAATGGAATCTTGGGTGCCTGATGCACCTGTGTGGCGTTCCTTGTGATACACACGGGTCAATGTCTGGTCAAGTTGCCTTGGGAGGTGCAAGGCTGCTAACTCTGAGGAGCTGAAAGGTCTTGAAGACAGCACGTTTTGCCAACTTGGGCAGAGGTGGATCCTATGGTGAGAATAAGGAAGATTCTGAGGGGCAATTAGACTGAAGTTACTTATGCCACCAAACTGTCACCAAATCTTGCTTGCATGCTTTGCTACCTAAAACAAACAATTGTACTCAGAAGAACTCTATGCCTTTGTCATTCCTCAATAAATCTGGGGGTTTGAGTCAGTTTGGGGTCTTACTAGTGAAGGTGCCTGGCACTCTGGCAAAAATATTCTCTCTAATTATCTCTCTAATAGGGTTTACTGGTCCAAACTCGGTAACAGTATGGGAAGTAGATTAGGATTGCTAAAATGCTAGATTCGTTAATCTAGGGGAAGAGACAAGTAATTTAAAAACACGTTAGTAGACAGGCACGACGACACATGCTATTAATCCCTGCACTCTGGCAGGAGGAGGAAATGTTTGAGTCTTTTCTTGGCAATTTAGCAACTCAGAGAGACCCCATCTCAAAATATAGATGATAGATAGATAGACAGAGAGAGAGAGAGGGAGGGAGAGAGAGAGAGAGAGAGAGAGAGAGAGAGAGAGAGATTGATAGACTAGGGGCATAGCTTAGTGCAAGGGCTTTAGGTTCAATCCTCAGTACAAAAAAGCAGCATCAACATTAAATGAACAAAGGAAACAATTGTAATAGTTACAAAAAGGAAGCGAATGGGTTGAAATGTAGTTCAGTGGTAGAAGAGTGGCCTGACCCATATGAAATTCTCACTGAAAAAAGAGAAACAGTATATTTATTTTCCTATCCATTGTTATTTGGAGATGTATACTTCAATCAATTACAAATAGCAGAAAATGGTATTTTCTTTTTTTGTTGGAACCTGGGGATTGAACTCAGACCCTTGCACTTGCCAGGAAAGCACTTATTCTACTGGGCCATCTCTCCAGCCCAAGGAAATGATATTTTCTTTGGGACCTGAAGACATTTCTCTTATTTGTTCTGAGTAGTCCATTTTGCTTAAGGTGAACAAAAAGCACACACTGTGATGCCTGGTTTGATCTAATGCTTTGGAGGTACCATTCTGCATGACTTATGCAATTTGTAGCTTTGCAGCTGTGGCAGGCACATACTGCCTTCTTTTGCTTTCTTCGTGTCCCTTCTGATTACTCTGAGCATCAAGGTCTGTGAGGGCCCTGCGGCCTGGGGAGGATCCCTTCCCTGCCTTGTCCTTGTCACATTCCTACCCTTGCTTTGCTTTATCACTCAATGTCAGGACTTTGTCCTTTCCTCTGACCTAGGTCTTCAGGATAATCTGTACTGTGATGAGGGATTTCTCTAGATTCAGGGTGATGCCTTTGCCCCAATCCTTTCTGAGAGCCGGGTATGATTTATCTATTTGTTCTGCAATGCTGTGAAATGTGCTCACGAGCTTACTGTTCAGTCTTTCTAACAAGCAAGGTAATTGAAATAAAGCTGATTTCCTGACTCTGCACATCCAAGTTCCATTTTTATAGAAAAGTTTCCTGCATCGCCCCAATCAGATCTACATTACAAGCAACGCTAAGATCTTGTGCATTTTCTTTTTCCAGCTATTTTTATGTTTGTTACTTTTCTTGAGGTACATTCCCAAGCCTGCTGTCACTTTTTTTGAATACTCAGAGTTTCATTCTAAACAACAATAATGCCATTTTCCCTCGATATCAATAAATCTGATATCTTTTTACTATTTATCTTGCAGGCAATAAAAATCCTTTAAAAAGTGCATTTCCTGAATTAACTCAAATTGTATTCATGCTGCTGTGGAGCTACAGAGGAAAGGTGTCAATCATTTATACAACACATTGTATTTAACTTCAGGGATGAACAGAACTTCTGATTCTCTCATTATAAGTAGAGATGGAAAAAAAATCTTTGTGTTTTAAAAAAAGCCAAGCTATTTATTTTAATTTATCTGTCACTTTTATTATAAGATTTCATGGTGATATATATTTCCTGAAGTTTAGAAGCAAAGCAAAATGAGACAATGCATTTTAAAACATACATAATTCATTTTAGGAGGTTTATTATCCACTATTGATTATGAGCTATTAAAATGAACACACACACACACACACACACACACACACACACACACACACACACACACAACAGAGAACATTGCTACAAGCCAGGAGCATTTCTTGGGGAAGCGCTGTCTTCTTCAAGGGTGATCTCTCATTGCCTGAAAACCTCTCACCTATTCTCCTCTACAACATCCTGACAGTGCTTAGTTAGAGACTAAACCATGAGTCTTTTGAGAACATCCCAAATTCAAATTATAGAAAGGGTTTAATCACCCCCCCCCCACTTTTCTTTAAGTGACTGCTGAATTCATGTTGAGAGAAATTGTCTTATGAATAAAATGTAGCCTCTCAATCTGGGGGAGTAATTAATGTGTTGGGCAGTCAATTTTCTGGATTTTCTTGTGTAGCTTTTTCTAATAACTAGACCCTTCAAACTACAACAATTGTTAGTGGGCATTCAAAAATGAGGAATTTATTTCCATTTAAATATTGTAGGTGAATTCAGCAAAATGTTCCAATATAGTACAGCAGTCCATAATGGTAGTTGGTTATCCGTAGGACTGGCAATGTTAGAAGTTGTTGACCTGTGCCTTTTACAACTCAGCACATTAATATGGCTTTACATTTTACACCTCATTTTTATACTTTTCTGCTGGATGGTTAAGACCAACATAAAATAAGACCTATATAACAAGAAATGTAACTTTTGTATCTGATAAGCTCAGCCAAATCCCCTTAGGATTTATCCCCAAACCCTGTACCACAGTTTGTAAATATTTGTCAGTGTCAGCCATGTGGAAGAGCATGGTCATTGCTTGACCAATTTGCTTTCCGTAAAAGCCTGAGAGAATGTTTTCTCTCCATGTGACTCTCCTTAGGCACACTCTACATCATTGATCACATTCCTCTGTGTCCCATAATCTCCTTGATCAGAAAATTTGAGACACAATTGAGTTACACGATGATACATTACAAATTCTTCTATGTCCTGAGTCTTCACTGACCTTGAAAGGCTAGGGCCAGAATTTTGGCTTTCCTTGCAGCGCTTCTTTCTCTCTCTCTCTCTTTTTTTTTGTGGGGGGGATTGAACTCAGGACCTTGCACTTGCCAGGCAGGCACTTCAGCCACTGAGCTATATCCCCAGCCCCTTTTTCTCTACTTTTTTTTTTTTGTCTGTAAACTTAGGTTGTTAATCCTCCATAAGAGAAGCTTATTATTGCTCTTCAACATATGCAGTTGGGTTTAACCCAACCATCTGCCTGAATATCAAACATCTTAGGCATAACATGGAACATGTATTTTCCATCAAGTATTGATATGTTAAGCTTTAAGTCCATACAGAATATGAAGGAAAAAAATACAAAAAATATGAATAAACAATTACATAGTTTTACATAGAAAATTAGAAATCTAACCATGTACAGCATTGTAGCAGGACAGTCCTGTGAATTCACGCATCTACAGTATTTAAATGACAATGAACACTCTAACAAAACTAAACAAAAAAGGGGATACAAATGAATGCCCCTTTTGTATCTGTATATTCAAAATAGTTAGGATAGATATACAGCTATATTTTCTTTATTCAACAAATAAAAAGATTTGTTCTAATAGTGTTTGTGGACAGGATATCATGTCTATATCTTGTACAATGAATAACCACTAAGCCATCAATATGCAATGTATTAATTATAGAAACTGTCCTACTAACTGGTTTTGAAACTATCTCATTACTATTTGTTTCTCAATAAAATTGTTTTAAAAAAGCAAAATAATGAGGAACTTAGCAGTGAGTTATCTCTGATATTGTGTGCATTCAAGATTTTGTAGGACTTCTGTAATTGGTATTTCCTATTCTTTCTTATCATGATTTGATAATGGAACAGCAAACTGAAACATGTCAGTCACTTTCTAAACTCTATAAAAGGTGGTCATAAAATTCTTTACTAGTTTTACTATAGTTCATCCCTATAGAACGGTACTTTAGTAATTTGACGGGTCTTTGAGCATCTACCATGTGGAAATCACTACGCTCACATGGAGAAGAAAAAGTCCACTTCGTGCAGACTTCTGCTTATCACCAACTCTGCGCAGTACAGGGGTCTGCGTTGTATACTATGACTGCAATTGTTGACAATTATTCCCTTCTGGGCAAAATAAACCAGTCACTTGAGTAAGAGACTTCAGATATATCACTGAAATCTGATTTAGAGAACATATCCACGATGAGAATAGCTGCCTTGCAGACCTGGATTTCAGTCTTTGTCTCCTCACTGCAGTGAGATGGACAGCAGCTTGGCTGGCCTCTCAACCACCTGGCCAGGGCTGCAATTAGAGTTCTGCCACTTTGCCAAATGTCAGTGATCGGCAAGTGCTCGCAGGATAAGGGTCACGACTAGGCTCCTCTCTACCTGTTCTTTTCTTCTAGCATTCATCTCCTCATTTTCAGGTTATCTAGCAGCATCTTGATACCCTCAAACTTATGATCTTTGTGTTTTACCTTTCTTTTCTAATTGTTCTTGGCAGGAATGTTGTTGATCATCTACCTTGTATAAAATAGAGACAAGAGGGAAAATCCTTGCATTCAGCTTTCTTGGACTTTTTTGTAGTGTTTTCCTATTTTTAATTAAAGTATTTTGTCTGTTAATTTTGAGTATTCTGTTGTACATAGTAATAGTGAATATGCTTTGCATAAGAAAACTTCTTTGTGCATGGGTTTAAAAATACTCTCATGCTTGTGAGATAGATTAGGGCCAGCCAAATAGCTCAGTGGGTTAAAGCACTGCAGGTGCAGGGGCCAGGGGTTCAATCCCTGGGCCTGCTGGATTGGCTCCACCCCTGGTGCACATTGAGACTGGGCGTGTGGCGCATGCCTGTAATCCAAGCTCTTGGGAGGCTATAAACAGGCAAATCACTATAGGTCCTATCTAGTAGTGATACTCTGAATACCTTATAGACCCTTGTCCCCCACCCCAAAAAAGCAATCTAAGTATGTGAAACATTCTAGTTGCAAAGCTAATTTTATGCAAATTAATTTTTATTAACAATCAACCACACTACTTTTACTGATCCCTTTCAATATATAATGTCTTCTCTAAATCTGTAACCTTTGTTACATTGCTGGACTAATTGTTCACTCATATTATTTTAACTGGGCAGAATAGGAATGGGAAATATCGGAGTCCTTGTTTTTTGGTATAATTCATTAAATACACAACCTGTAAAAGTAAAGTATCTTTTACAGATTCACTGACAAATTTTAGAACTCTCAGAAATATGGTAATCAAGGAATTAATTGGATTTTCAAGCCGATTAGATATGAACTTAGAACCTAGAGATAAGACTAGTGGCAGAGATTAAACATCTCCACACTAATTCAGCCAGAAGCAAAAGCCCTACTGCCTTTGTTTGAAACATATTGATTAAAGCTGATTGATGGGCTTCATGGATGGAAGAGAAACCGATTATGGGACCTGGATAGATCAACTCGTGAAGCTGGGTTCATTCATTAGAGAGATGTAAATGAAGCTGTCTTGCTTATATGTGCTGCCTAGCTTGCCTGTTACAAACTTGTTTTAATCTTGGTACGTTTTCAGGATCTTTCCATTCCTATTACACTAGAAATGCACTGTGTATGCTGAAAAATAACTCAGATGCATACAAAATACGAGGGGGGGAGGGGTAATTGTGCATTCAGTTATCCCTGTAAGTCAGTTAAATACCATCACTGGGAGGTGTTTTCTGCTCACGCATGCATGCATTGTGTGCTCATTTATCAGTATATCTGTCTCTTAATTTTGCTATTTCTTTTGACATCATTGGAGAAAACATCAGTAATGTAGCTATTAATATACCAGTCATGGCGTTTAGTGCAAGTAGAATGTATCATGATTACGACTGCACTAAAGCAATCAGTATTGATAGGTTATTGGGCATCTACCATGTATGTCGAGTATTTGTGCTCTCAGGAAAATACAAAAGAGGAATTTAAAGCCCATTATGTCTGGAGGAAACCTCTGGATGCTCTGCCTCCCTGGCAAAGCCACATCTTGGTTCTCCAGGAACTTGGCTTCTCCTGTTCTTTCTTCCCAACATTTGATGCCATTCTGGGTTACAGAACAGGAGTGGACAAGCTGGCTGCTAACTTCGACCCTATCTAAGTCACGAGGTCCATTTCTTTAGTTTCTTTGGCACACTGAGAGCCTGGGCACAAGGAATGCTTTGAGAAGAAGCAGGAATGGATTTGCAATAAAGAAGGAAAGAGAGGTTTTGCGAGAACTTTCACTGTGTGAGTGAATCAGGTTATGGGCCACCCCTTGCCCACTCCACCTCCCTGACCTCTGCTCTGTTTAAGTTTCTACTTACCATGAAGGAGAAATTAAGTTCCTGTTTAGAGATCTACTTTATTTATTTATTTTTAAATTTTTTTTGTTAATTTTATTGAGAAAAAATTGCAATGAGACAGTTTCAAAACAGGTTGGTAGGAGAGTTACAATAATCAATACATTGCATATTATTGTCTTTGTAGTATTCATAGTACAAGATGCAGACATGATATCCTATCCAAACACTATTAGCACAAATCTTTCTTAACCCAGTACTATTCTGGGCTACTGGATTATATTGGAATATTTTTCTGAATTCATGCACCTACAATATTTAAATGGCAATGGAACACCCATCTCTGACAAAATTAAACCAAAAAAGGAGATATAAGTGAAGGATCATTTTGTATCTGTATATGCAAAATAGTTAGGATAGCTATACAGCTACAGAGCTACTCCAGCTATTATAAATTTGTGATCTGATGAACATTGCAAACAAATTTAGAAAGTCAGAGAAAGAGTTTATTGAGAAAGAAGGAGGAAAAACATTCATCTTGTCTCATATTCTTCTTGTACCATACCTGACTTCATGACAAGCCTTAGATGAATCAGTGGAAAGATGTTAGAAGTCAGTGTGGCACATGCTTTTCTTCTAGTGCCAGCATGGGATCTAATAGTGCACACCCCAGAAAGCCAGCCTTCACCTGTATCATCCAATCAGTATCCACTCACCCATGCCCAGAATCTCCAGACGCCCCGGAAGAGCTACTTAGGAGGGTGTATTAACAACCTGCCTACCTCCTTTTATTCATCCCTTTCAACAAATAATGTTAGATACCAATAGAAGTGCTGTTTGTTTCACTAATATCTGAGAAGAACCAACAGCTCAGAGATGAGGGTCTGAGAATGCAAATAAGGTTAGGGGTATACTGATGCAGGCTGGAGCTACTGGGCCTGGGTTCATATAGTTTGGCAACTGAAACTTGTGAGTTTAGTTTTTTTCTTTACTAATTTAGATTGTTGGTGGATGGCTAGCAGGGAAATGAAAGTCCTAGGACTGACAGCAAGCTAGTTTGGGACATTTCTGATACAGATCACAGTTTGCGATTGAATTGATATTGGTTTGAAACTTCAAAATTTATATTTCAAGGTCACAAGCCCCAGAATTATGATTTTATAAGGTGAGATCTTTGGGAGATGAGTGGGTCCTGAGCCAGGAGCCTGAGAAATGGGATTAACGACCTTTGAAGAAAGGCTTCAGAGACTGCCTTGGTTTACTGTTGCATGTGAACAGTAAGAAGGCACTACTTATGAACCACAAAAAAGAACCCTCATGGTACACCAAATCTAACAGCACCTTGATTGTGGATTTGGCATACAGAACAACGAAATCCACCTCATCTGTTGTATTTTTATGGTAGTGTCCCAAACAGACTAAAATATTCTTAACAGAATTTTGGTTCAAGTATGTGCTTGTCACTTTGTTTAATCAATATTTGAATAGGTATTGCCAGGTTCTATTTTAACTGACCTACCATGATTAACTAGTAACCAGTCAAGAGCATTGGTTCTGGTTCTAGTTTTGTCCTTTTATATAGAGAGGAAATTATTGAACCCAGAGGCTAGGTAACTTCCCCAGGACACAGGGGCCAGAAAGTGACAGCAGCAGGACCTCAAATAAGCCACATGTTGCCTCCCCTTACATGCTCTGAATCAAGTTGCTGCATCTCCTGTAGAAGCATGGAACCAAATGCAGGCTACAGAACTCAACTCCAAAGAGCCACAATTTCCCCAAGACCAGCCATTCTGGGGGAATTATCTCCACTTTGGATTTGGGGACAGGAAAAGGCTGGAATCCTAAAATAATTTTCAAGTATCTAATAGAGAAGACAGAATGTGCTGGAGGGTGTGAGCAAACCAGAGCTCCACAAACAGCAGAACACGAAGCGTTGGTAACTGTGCAACCCTTGAGCCTAGGCATTCTCACCGTAAGGTGATTTAGAAGTTAAGTATTTGTAAGGAACAGTTGTAAAAGACAAGCGGAATGAAAGAGCAAATGTATTTGAAATAAAAAATCATCATCTGGGAAATACACACTCCTGATGACTTAGGAGAAATGTGGGAGCAGACCTTGTGGAAAGCACCAGGGCTCTTATGGAACAGGACATCCTCCTGCACCAGCACTATACATGCACTGCCCCATTCTAACCCTTTTCCTTAAGTGACACCCCACCTCCTCTTCCATTCAAGTCACTCTTGTCACTACTATGGCTTCTCCCTGTGACAAATGGTCCCAAACACTCTTCCCTCCCCTGGTGGTCTTCTATTCCACACACCACTGGTATTAAGCTCCACAACGACCACAACTATTTCTCAGATAAATAACAGATGGGGAAGGGCAGCTTAGGCGGGTGAGCATTACACTTGCTCTAGCAATGAGAGGCTGATCCCAGTGTGTGGCTGGCATGATTAATGCTATGAGGCATGTGAGAGGGCAGATGGCTCTTCAGCCCACTGATCTAATTTCCTTTGAATATGCACCTCATAGATGGACAGAGAGACTGCTGGATTATGTGGGAGCTGTAGCTTTAACTCTTTGAGAAATATCACATGCCACCTACTATTTTTGGGTGTATCGCGGTATTGTTTCAGTAGTTCTTCTCATTGCTGGGACAAATACCCTACCCTCAAAATTAGGAAAGGAAAGGCTTATTTGGCTCACAGTTACTGGAAGTTTCAGTCCATACTCAGCTGGGTCCGAGGCAGATCTGCACATGGCAGAGAGCAACCTTTCATGGCAGTGGCAAAGAACAGAGAGAACAAATAGGAGGAGTAGCAGCAGCAATGGCAACAGAAAGGAAATCTGTCTCGAATTGCATTCAGGCTCTCTGCTGCAGGCTGAGGGAAGTGCTCACACCTATAATCCCAGCAGTATTCAGACCCATAATCCCAGCCTTGGATCATCCATAATCCCAGTGGATCATGGTTAACCACAAATTGTAGAAGTCTGCCCCATGACTACATGAGGCTTGGCAGGGATAACTAGACACAAACCATAACAGGTTCATGTAAAGAAAGAGAGATTAGTTAAGTCAATAATAATAAAGCAATGATACTTGTTTATTATTAATTATATCATTTATCTTACTGTTATGTAATAGCCACCTTCATGGATGTTTACTAAAATTGTCAGATTCTTGTCAAACTTCACTTGACAGGACCACTTGTTTTTCAGTTAAGGATATTAAAACTTAGAGCAAATGTTTGCCAGGATTAGAAGTGAATGAACCCCACTCAAAATCAGGTTTAATTTATCCCTAAGATTTTGGTAACAACAATGAACCACCACCAACTCAGTTATTAGTTTAAACTGGTACTGAAGTGAATACATGTACAGAGGATTTCTATTTTGAGTTAAATTTTTAGTTATTTCTATCAGTATGAACAGTTTTCACTGTTAATACAATGATGGTGTGAATTACCTAGTTCATTAGGTTCAAATACAACTCCTATGTATGAAATTGTCCTCTAAAGCAGAAATGATTCCAAAATGCTCCTAATGAATACATAGAGGCTATGATGGAAAATGATAGAAACCCACTTGTCTATATCTTCAACATGCACACATCAGTATTAATTTACAATTGTCCTGGGTGTGTGGGTGAATCACACAGAACCAGCCAATGAGAACACTGAAATCCACATATAATTTATGCACTCTACACATGGTGTAGAGAAAAATTAAACAGAAAAATATTAATGAAGTAGCAAAGAACAATTAGGGAGATGGGAACAAACAACATTAGACAGTATAAACTTACAAAAAAGGTTTTTTTTAAGTAGCTAGAATATACTGATACCTGTGAGCTAAGCTACTGCTCTGAAGGTAGCGATGTGTAATACTAGGGTCATACCTGAAATGCCTGTCATTCTGCTCTTCTAAATACATACTGCTTGTCATGTCACAACAATTATTGCCATGCTGTCTCTCAAGCAAACTTTTTTTTTTTTTTTTAATAAAAAGGGTAATAAACTAAGTAGCTAAATCATGTGCTTGTCAAAACTTGGGAAAGAAGGTGACAACCAAATGAACTACTTCCTGAGAACACCTTTGCTACGATATTTAAGCTGACATCATCCATGTGCACCCTTGGGACTTCAGAACTTTCCTAGCTTTCTTGGCAGCAACTCGTATCAGCTAACTTTGAAGAACTCCATTCATCACTGGCTTGATTTCTCTTCCATGCCAGAAAACTGCTTCATGATTTCATTTTAACTCAGAATGTGTGAACTCACTGTTTTTGATTTTATTTATTTATTTGTTATCTTATGGCTCAAAATCTACCACAGGAAGTTGAAACACACAATTTAAGGGGAAGTTTGAAAAAAACAAAACAAAAAAACACAACCTCGATTCCCATTTGCTGGAAAAGAACAGGAAAGTTCCGGTCAGCACTTCTCGGAGAGCTCATGCCAAGCGCCCTTCCCGGGTGAATAATAAATCATCCTCTAACAAACTGTTTCCCCTCAGGAAGGCTCTGCGGCATGGACCACAGGCCACGGGGAGCAGCCAGAGCACTACCCCGATGCTTGCTAATTTGCAATTTTCCAAACTGAGCCGGACCCAGACAAGCTCCTGCTTTCTGCTCACCAACCATTTTTTCTGGCAACTTTGCCTCTCTCTCCCCTTTTGGGTGCTATTAAAATACCTTTCAAAGCAGAAGTTAGTTTGAAATTGTTTTCTGCCGAAGCCAGCAAATCTAACAAATTTTGACTGATGCCTGCTAAGGACAAATGGTAAGAACAGCATGAGAATCCAGAGATTTTCCAAGCGGGATTTTGTAATTGGCATGTGGTCCTGTTTCCTTCCAGCAGGTAGTAAAAAAGGGAAACATCTAACAGTGGGGTTTACATCTCACCAAATATCAAGCAGACCTAAATGATGCCTTAGATTCTTGGCTTCTCTGTAATTCTGGGGGAGATGTTGTACGTATCCCTCCTGGGCATGGGGAAGAAAATACTCCTCTTCCCAGGGAGGAGTGGAGGCCGGGTGGCTGCAGCTTCGCCCGGGGCTCGCACTGTAGCAAGCAGGAACTGGCCCTCACCGGTGGCTCAGAATGCCGCTGAAGCACGCAGCGAATACACAGGCAGGATAGCTTTGGAAGCTGCGTGTGGAACTTTCTTCCCTTGTAATTCTAAACTGAGTTTCTTTGATTCTCAAAATCCTCTTCTGAACATAGGGTAAATCACTGCCTCTAACCGTGGCCTGTCTGCGGTAACACTGAGAAACTGCTTGACTCTGGAGGGGTAGAGGAATGAGTGTCATGATGGTTTTAATTAAATTTTGAAAAAGATTCAACCATAGCCCACCTCTTCCTTCCATCAGGGATCCTGCAATTATTAAATTAGGCTGGCGGTGTCTCCTTTCAGAATCATGAATTTTTACCAGGAGATAATTTCTCTGTTCCATTGGTGGCTGTTTTCTTGGTGCATTTTACGGCTCTTGTCTTTGGCAGAGCTAATCTGGTTTTCTTCGGCTACAGTTCTGCTTGTTAATCCACTTAGGGATTTTTGCACAGGTTCTCCTTGGATGGTAGACGTCTAACGTTACTCTGAGGGTTCCACTCAAGCCTTTTAGTAGGCAGGGGTTGCTTCTCTTTGGTTGCCCTGGCTGGGTTACACCTTTCAGAAAACTTATTTCAGGGTCCATTTGGTATGGTGTGAGGTGGACGTAGTCATACAGTGGTTATATATCCCAAAAGTTTTGTAGCTTCTAAATGATTTTTTAAAAATATTTTTAAGGGAAAAAATAGCTAGAACAGAGCGGCAAAGCAGGCTAATAGTAAAGTTTTTGTTTTTGGTTCTCAACTTGCTATACTTTATACATCTCCCCACCCCTCATTTTATTTACTTATTAATTTACTTTTATTAATCTTAATGAGAAAAAAAGATGAAATAGCAATGAAACAGTTTTGGAACATGTTAATAGGACACTTACAATAATTATTATATTGCATATTGTTGTCTTCATAGTAGCTATTCAGAGGACAAAACGCAGACGTGATATCTTGTCTAAACAATACTAAACTTTTCTTCTCATCAAACTAAGAGAAAGTAGTTGTGTATCTATCCATATATATATATATATATATGTATATATATATATATATGGATATATATATTTATAACCAAATGGTCCTTTATTTATATCCCCTGTTTTGTTTTCTTTTGTCAGTGGTGGGTGCTCCACTGCTGTTAGAGAAGTTGTATTTGCAGATGCCTCACAGAGAGCAAATTGGTCAAGCAATGGCCGTGACCCATCCAGATGCTGACACTGACAAAAGATCCACAAGGTGCTACACATGGTTCCAGAGTAAATCCTGAGGGGATTTGACTGGCCTTATCAGATAGTAAAAGTTAAATTTTTAGTTACATAAATCTCTCTTTAACTGAGCCTTAACCATTCAGCAGAAAAGGGTAACCACGAGGTATAAAAGTAGAGCCATGTTAATATGCTGAGATGTAAAAGGCTCAAGTGAACGACTTTGGACTACTGCCAGTTGTGCTGATAACTCATTACTGGTATTGACTATTGGACTATACTGGGTTATTTAGCTGAATTCAAGTTCCTACAGTCTTTGGACTGGCATCAAGTATGAAAAAGCTGTCCCTCAATTTTGCTATCCTAGAACTGCAGAGAAAAATACAAGCAAACACACATGCACATTCCAAAAGATATTCTTTTGGTATTCTTCCAAATATTTAAAGAATTAATGCAATTACTTAAAATTCTTGTAAAATATCAGAAGAGGAAGAAAACCCTCCAAACTCATTTTCTAAGTACAGCAGTACTTTAATACCCAAAACCAAAGTGGCAAAGGAAAAAACATCACTGAAGAACAATATTCCCTATGAATAGAGATGCAAAAATTACTGGTTCCAGCTGCATATTAGAAGAATTCCATCATGTCCAAGCAGGATGTCTCATAGGAATGGATGGGTGGCTCAACACATAAACATCAAGCAGCACAACACACCACTTACGGGAGTGAAGAGGAAGAAGGACTTGGGATCATTTCAACCATGCAGCAAAAATCCTTTGACAAAACATAATGCTGTTTCATGACTTAAAAAACATAGCAAAGTATGAGTAAAGAAGAAAACTTCCTAAACATTATGAATGTCAGTTATTTAAACTTCAGCTATCATCATGCTTAATGGTGTAAGGACAAACGATTACCCTGTAGGATGAGGGGGGAATGAGGCCAGATATTCAAGCTCAATCTTTCTATTCTGTAAGTACTGAAAATTCCAAACAAGACAAATAGGCAAGAGGAAGAAGTCCAAACTAACAAGCTTGAAAGAAAGTGGTAATATTATATCTACAAAGTACATGGCCTTGTCAATGGAAAACGCTGAGAAGGAGGGTGTGGTGTCACATATTTGCAATCTCAATGGGAGACTGAGGCAGGCAGATCATGACTCTGAGTCTAAGCCCAGTGACAGGAAGAGCTTACCTGAAAATTGAAAAGGGGAAGAGGGACTGTGGATGGAGCTCAGGGTAAAGGACCTGGGTTCAACCCTCAGTACAGTGATGGAGAGAAAGGAGGGAAGGAGAGATGAGAGAGAGAAAGAGAGAGACAGACAGACAGACAGACAGAAAGATAGAGAGGGAGAACTCCATTAGTATAAACAAATTCAGAAATATTTCAAGTACAAGATCAACAAAAGTATTTATATTTAAATAACATCAAAAATAAAATATTTTGATATATTTAATGAAAAATATGTAAAAACTTCCACATTGAAAGATGCAGGCTCTTTGTTTGTTTTTGTTTTTTTGTGGTTCTAGGGATAGACCTTGGGGCCTCTCATTTGCCAGGCAGCTGAGCTATCTCCCTGGCATTTCTTGTTGAAAGGAATTAGAGAAGGCACTAATGTGAAATAAAAACACAGACTGTTAATGGACTGGAAGAGTCCATTTTAGCTGGGCACGGTGCCATACCCTTGCAATCCCACACTGAGGAGGTGGAGGGAGGAAGAGCAGTTTGAGTGTGAGGGCAGCCTGGGCGGTATGGGAGACTCAAGGCCGTTGTGTACTACACAGAGCGAACCTGTTTTAAAATACCAAAGAAGAAGAAAGATAAAGAAAGGAGAAAGAAGGAGGAGAAAGGAAGCCTTCATATAATTATGGTAAGAATAATCCCCAAATTTATCTACAGATTCAAGGTAATCTTAAATAAATATCTTTTCTCACCAGGAACAGACAAATTAACCCTAAAATAAGGAATTTGAAAGGGCTCCAAAAATCCCCAAAATGTTAACAGATAGGAAAGGTGAAATACTCATAATTCCAATTCAAAACTCATAATGAAACTGTAATGATGAAAAACGGAAGCACTTGCACATGAACAAATGCATAGGTAATTCTTGAGTGGGCCCCGAGATTCTATATAAGAGTATTCAATAGAAAAAATGTTTCCTCAACCAATAGAGTAGGGAAAATGATGTCTATACATAAAGAGTGAATTTATATCCCTGTGCTACATTACAGACAAACATTAACTCACACTAGATCAGTGAGTTTAAATATAAGGGCCCAAATTGTAAAACTTCTAAGAGAAAACAGAGGAGAGAGCTGGCGAGATACCTCAGCAGACTAAGCACCTGCTTTGGCAAGCGCTGGGGCCAGGATTTGAGTCCCGGTCTCGCATGCCTCATTGACCCCACTCCTGGGGCATGCTGAGCCAAGAACAGAGTCCAGCTGTGACGGCACACTCCTATAATCCCAGTGCTGGGGAAGCTGAAAACAGGAGGGTCACCAGGAGTGTGAGCTGTGTAAGGAGACCCTGTACCAAATACATAAATGAAAAACAAATAAATGAATAAAAAAACCAAGAGGGGAGCATCATGAACTTGAAAATGGGGGTACTATTTTAGCTGTGATGGGTAACATAGGAGCAACACGATTAAAATGTTTATAAATTGATCTTCCTCAAGGATAAAATTTATTCTTGGTCCAAAGGTGTTTTCAAGCAAGTGAAGAGGCAATCAAAAGAAAGATAAAGTGCTTGTAAATGCAAAATTTGTACAGGTGCTCATTCACAAAATAGAATTCAACATGAAGATAGCTGTGTATTTGTCCTAACTGCTATGTATATACAAATACAGAATGGTCTTTCCTTTGTATCCCCTTTCTTTTGTTTAGTCCTGTCAGAGATGGGTACTCTATTATCATTCTGTTAGTATAGGTGCTTGAATTCAGTGAAACACTCCAACACAGTCCAGTGGTCCACAATAGTATTGGGTTATCCGAAGAAGTTGTTGACTAGAGCTATTTACAGCTCAGGATATTATTATGGCTTTATTTTATATACTTTTCTATTGGGTGGTTAAGACTGAGATAAAGCAAGACCTATATAACAAAACATGTAACTTTTTATATCTGAGGAGGTCAGTCAAGTTCCCTCAGGGTTTATCCTGTAACCCTGTGACTCACTTCATAGATCCTTTGTCAGTGTCAGCTATGTGGATGAGTCACGGCCATTGCTTGACCAGTTTGCTCTCTGTGAAAGCCTAAGAGAAAGTTTTCTTTCCATGTGACTCTCCTTAGGCACACTATAGATCATCAATTACATTCCTCTGTGGCTCCATAATTTCTGTGATCAGAAAATTTGGGGTACAAATTCAGCTTCTTTCACATAATTCTATGAGAAGAAAGATTTGCACTAATAGTGTTTGGACAGTATGACCTGTGTGCCTCTTGTACTATGGATAACCACTAGGAAGATAACAATGTAAAAATTATTAATTATTGAAATTGTACTATAATTCAGCTTTAAAAGAAAAGGTAGGTATACAGCTACATTCTTTTTCTTTTTCTTGGCGGAACTGGGAATTGAACTCAGGCCCTTGCACTTGCCAGGGAAGCACTTATTTCACTGAGCCATCTTCCCGGCCCACAGGTACATTCTCTTAATTCAATGAATAGCGGCATCTGCTCTAATAGTGTTTGTAAATAGAATATCATGTCTGCACCTTGTACAACAAACAACCACTAAGAAAATAATATACAATGTGTTAATTATTGAATCTGTTCTAATAATTTGATTTGAAACTGTCTCATTGCTATTTGTTCTTCAATAAAATTATGGCAAAAAATAAAATAAAAAAATTGTAAAAAAATTAATTCAATAAGAAGTGCACCAATGATACAATAAAAAATGGGCAATGAACTTGAACAGACCTCAGTACAAAGACTTATATGGCCAACAAGCATATGAGATGTTGTTAATCATTATTAGTCCTTAGAGAAATTTAAATCAGAGCCACTGGGACCGTATCACAGACACTGATTTGATTAACATTACAAATAAAACTTTGAGAGCCAGCGAGATAGCTCAGTGGACTTAGTGCCTGTTTTGGCAAAGGCAGGGGCCAGGGCTACATCCCAAATCCTGTATGCTGCGCAGGAGCCGACCCCATCCCCAGGGCTCCAGGTGTCGTGGTTCATGCCTGTAAACCCAGCGCTGGGGAGGCTGAAAACAGGACGATACTACAAGTCCAAGCTGTGTAGGGAGACCCTGTACCAATATAAATGGAAAAATCAATCAATCAATCAATCAATCAATCAGCCTATCTATCTATCTTTGAGAACCATAGAAGTTGTCAGTTATGTGGAGAATTCAGGCACTCACACTTCATTAGTAGGAATATAAAGTCGTGCTGCTGCTGCGGGAAGCAATCTGAGAATTCCTCAAATATTCTACCATAGAATAACTGTATTATTCAATAGTTCTCTCCTAGATATACACCTAGGAGAATGGAAACCATAATAAGTAATAAAGATATACACAGATGTTTATAGCAACTCTATTTACAACAGTTAACAGATGAGAACATTATTGAGCATCTATTTTTTAAAAACTTTTAATTTTATTTTTTTAAATTCTAAAACATTTTTTATTTAGTTGATACAGGGTCTTGCTATGCACAATTATAGTGATCCTCCTGTTGATCCTCCTGTCATAGCAGCTCCAGCACTGGGATTACAGGCATGTGTGATGATGCCTTGTTTCAGTAGCTGGCACAGCATGCCTGAGGTTCCATAGCCCAAAGGGCATGCAGTACCAGGGATCGAACTTGGGACCTTCCACTTGCCAGGCAGGCACACAGATGCTGAGCTATCTCCCCAGCCCTTGAACACCGACTGAATTGATAAATAAACTCTGATATAAACCATGCTTTGAGTACATATTCAACCATGAAAAGAAATGCAGTACTGTTCCAGGGTAGCACATGGGTGGACCTAAAAATTGTTATGCTAAGTGAAACAAGCTAGATACATACCAAGCACTTAGTGTATGCTTCTGTGGATATAATAGGCTCACTGGATGCAAAGTTAGAGTGGCACAAAAAGCATATTAGTGTTTGGCAAATAGGAGGGGAAATTCATAGTGACTATTTGATGGTTATCAGTTTTCCTTTAAGTCTGATGGAAACATTAAAAAAGCTAGCATGATCATGGGCAAGCAGCATTGTGAGTGGAATAAAAGCCAGGTTCTGTACATGTCAAAGGACTAAACAGGGGAAGATTTTATGATGTACATTTCCTTTTTTGAGACCAGGTATTTTACTTTCCATAGCCTGACCTCAAACCTTTCTGCTGATCTTTCTGCTGATCAATTTACCAGGTAGCTGGATTTACAGCCATGTACCACCACACCCAGTGGTTAGGTGAGCCTAACTGCAGCTGAGTTATGTGTATGTAAGAGATATCTTTGACTCTCAAGTAGTTCACAACTGGGCTGGGGCAAAAATGGAATTAACACAGGTAAAAGGTCAAAAGCTTCCACTTTGTAAGACAGAGTAGAGCCATAATGTACAAAGCCATGCAAGCCTGAGCAAGGCAAAAGGATTGGTTTCTGGAGAAAAAGTGTTATTGCCATAACTTTCTGAATATTTCTTAAGACATTCCCAATTTCCATTTTGCATTTTTATAAATGCAAAAATACTTGGAAACAAAAACAGTAAAACTGTTGTTTGTTTAGTATAATGAACTAAAATATTATGAATACTAAGAATTAGTTTTGTAGAGCCTGCCAAATAGCTCAGTGGATTAAAATACCTGCAAGCAGGCACAGGGGACGGGCGTACAATCTCTAGGCCTGCCATGCAGGCCTCATTCCCAGGGCATGCTGAAATGCAATTGAGACTGAGAGTAGTGGCACATGCCTGTAATCCCAGCTCTTGGGAGGCTGTAAACAGGCAGATCACTATGAGCCCGAGATAGTAGTGAGATCCTGAACACCCTTAGGCCCTTCCCTAAAAATACACACATGAAAAGAATTAGTTTTATATCTTTATAAAAGTATGGGGCCGAGGAGATAGCTCAGTAGAATCAGCACTTACCTGGCAGGCTCAGGTCCAGAGTACTGGTACTGCAAAAGAAAAAAAAAATTATTAGAGACAGTGTGGATAGTCCCTGTTCTCTGTGTGAAGTGTTCTAGAGAACCAATCTTCCCTACATACTGGAGTATTTTTAAGCTCCATCTCAATTCAAATTATCTTCTGACATTTTAGCCTTTGCATATTCAATATTATGAGTTACACATGGAGTTCTGGGGCCTTTGGGGTTCTCTTTTATCTTGCTTTTGTTTGGTTGCTTTTGTTAGCAGATTCATCCTTTGCTTCAAAACCCACTATTATTTTCTTGGCCAGATTCACTTCATGAGATCTCTATGGGTGCACAGCTAGAACCTCAAGAATGAAGCTCTTGTCCACTGTCGGTGGGAGTGCAGGCTAGTACAACCATTGTGGAGATCAGTATAAGGATTTCTCAGAAAGCTGCATGGAGCTCCCATTAAGCCAGCTATTCTCATGGCAGATATTTTTTTCCCAAAAGAATTGAAATCATCATATTATAGCAATATATGTGGCACCCCTGTTTATAGCAGCACAATTTGTCATAGCTAAATCTTGGCAACAACTGAAATGCCTATCAATTGAGGAATGGATGAAAAAGATATAGTATTTTTATACAATGGAGTATTGCAAAGGGAGAAGGGAAAAAGATATATTTGTGTATATAGGCAGGATAGTTTGGATAATTGTACTGTTGATTTCAGCTGGTCTTTGGAAAGGAGCAGTTAATGCTTAAAATCTTTTCTTCTTATTCTCGTTTTTTAAAATTTATTACAACTGTTTTGTTGTTGTTTTGTTTTTTAAACCAACATTGCATGTTTATCAGTAACCTAAACAGCTAATTTGAAAATAACTTCATACAATACAGCAACAATTGTAGAATTCCTAGTACCTTGTGTAGTGAAATTTTGTATCATTTCTAATGCTGGTTATTTTTATTTCTATATTCATTCTTTAAAAAGAGAAAGATGACAGCCTTATTGTGCCCAGTCACATTGCTTCTTTAACTCCTTGTTCATCTGGTTCTTTCTCTTCAGTGCTACTACTTTTCATTTATTTGCTGCATCTTTATCTTTTGTAGATGAACAGTGTTCTTCAGTGATCTTGTCACGTAAAGTATTGCTTAGATTTACTGCTAAGGGACAAGAAGCTGACTCAGCTATGAGCTTTATCATGTTTGCCGAATTTACAGAGGTGCAGTGACTGACACCAACAGGCTTTGAAGGAAGTGACATGGTCACACACAGATCACAATTTCATCTACATGAACTTGAACTGAAGAGTGAGCAGCAGTTTCACTTTGTGCAGCTATGCACTGCTAACAGGCTGCGGGAAACAGAAACTGGAACCACGTTATTGGATGCACTGATTCTACTTAGCTAAACCATGATAACTATGACTTGTGCAAATTGGGGCCGTGCAAAGCCAGGACTGTATGAACTAAAAATATGTGGTGTTAAGTAATAGTGGGGTAGATATTTAGAAACTGAATTTACTTCTATTTTAGTTTTTTTTTTCTTTTTTATCTTTTAAAGGGAATAAAGAATAGTAAAAAAAATACATTAGAAAGAATGCAGAATTTCACTAAACAAAATGATAGGAATTCAACAGTGATTGTTATATTGCATACTATTGTCTTCAAATTAGTTGTTCAGATGACAAGATATAAGCATGCCAAATTGATCAAAAAATTGAAAGGAAGAAATAAATTTTGAGTACTAACTGTTCCTTTCAACAGCCTAGTAGAAATCAGCAGTACACTTATCCAGAGTAGAGATTTAATGGGTGGATTAACTGGTTTTCACCCAAGGAACTGGATTTATTTAGGGGTTAAGGCACTCTTGGTAGGGCAATGGTACAAACACTGGCATTTTGCTCATGGAGATAACAGGGCCTCACAAGGTATGGGTTGGATGACAGAGAAAGGATCCAGAACAGAAACACAGGGATAACTGATCGAACTGGTAGGTGCCCTGAAAGACACATGGCAGAAAGATGAATAGGGAGCAATCATGGTAAAATACCACAGCATTTGGGGCAAAACCTATGGTAGATCTTCAAGATCGAAGTCTGACCTCATTTTAAGGAAAAGTCGGTTGCTGTTCATTGGTCCCAAATTTAGAGCCAAACCTTATGGGAAGGCACTGAAGTGCACTGAAGGAAACACCTGAAATTAATGAGGTCACCATCTTAGAAGTCCAAAGATTTCTGGTATCACTATAAATGCAGTCAAGTCTGCAGGAGTTAATGGAAACATTAATTTTCATTTTTAAAAAAATATACTGGAGATAGAGATCAGTTCTTGGGCACCAGGATCACTTTCAATTCATGACCTATTATGGCGTTCCTGAAAATAAGCATCAAGGAGCAATTACAGCATCTCCTATATGCAGCATGCTCACTGGTTCTTATGAAACTTTAATACAAAGTTTGTGATCATATAAAAATGCAGACTTTGATTCAGCAACTCTTGAGCGGGACCTGAGTTTGTCTCTTTCTGTAGTAGCTCACAAAGTAAAAGCCAGGTCACTAACTTACTGGCTTGGTTGCACTGGAGTAGCAAGGTGTAGTACTTTCTTGATGTTTTGTTTCAAGTTTAATAGCTTTCCAATTCCCACTTAACTGTTGGAAACAATGTTTTGCCATCTTGTGAGAAGTGTAATAAAAACTATATTAATTTTCATTTATTATTTTTCTAAGAATAAATCAGATAGGAAATCTAGTCTCTTAAAATGTTTGCAATATCTGTTCCATTATTTATGTCTTTTTAGAAATGAAAAATAATAATTTCTTACATAAAATTACATAATCAGTTGTACTGTGCAGTAATAAAATTGATAGTTCCTTTCTACCAGGCTACTGACATATTATTGTCTTTCGTTATGAAAACTCAATGAAACATTTATGGTAGTAAATATAAAAATTACATATTAAAATTAGAAACTTTTACTTTTCAAGAATGAAATTTAAAAAGAATAGAATAAATAAATATTCAAGATGGGATTACTTAAAACTTTCGGGGTCTTCTAAGTAGTTGATTCTTACTGGACTCGAATTGGAAAGGAGTAAATTATATGCCATTCAAAAGAAATGTGCATGCAGCTCATGTGCAATCTGAGTTTGTAGTGATTTCATGAATCACGTGGCCCCCATATATTAGAGGAGTACAGATTGAGAAATGATTCTACTAAAGTAAAAGTGAAGTGTTATCAAATCCAAAGGAGAAACATAATCTGTTCCTTTGTGGAAGTAAAAAAAAAGATAAATAAATAAGATAACATTAGAAATGGACTTTAAAGAACAAGGAACATTTTCTTACAGTATTAAAAATAATCATCATAAACTTATGACTTTTTCGTATAATTCTTGGAGTGCAATCCCTATTAGATATTCTTTCTTTGACAAACTGTTCCTGTGCAATGTAAAAAAACAAGATCTGTTTTGATCCCCAGCATGCTATGCCGGCCCCAATCCCCAGGCACACTGAGATGGTAATTGAGACTGGGGTCATGGCACACTCCTATAATCCCAGCACTTGGGAGGCTGAAAACAGGAGGGTCACTACGAGGTAGATCTGTGAAGTGAGACCTGCAGAACCCGTACTAAATACATTTAAAAAACTCAGAAAAAAAAGATCCAATCAATTTCTCATGGCTTCATGGTTTTACTAAATTTATTGCTCTTAGAAAGTTTGGTAGTAAGCAGACTAAGAGAAGAGCCTCTTCAGGCCAAGACAGCACTGAACTTAGAGGCTAGACAAGGGAGGAAATTGGGGAAAATAATTCTATTTTTCTGTTTTGTAGTTATCAGTCCAATTTTGGAGGTGGCATAGTGGAATATCTCTAACATGGAGTTGGCCAGAAACTCCATGCCTTGGTTAATAGGTTAAATACTGAAATAAGGAGCTTTTTGTTGGCAGTGAGTGAGACCAGAGAGGTAAGAGCTGAGCCTACATTGATGTAGGTTGCACAGATTTTTTCAGGTCCTTATTCCCATCTCTAAGGCTGTTAGTAAACTGTTTTGACCCCCACCTCCCAGAAAAAGTCCCTGAAGCCAAACAGGATCTGAGAGATGATGCACTTGGGACAGTTTCTACAGGAAAGTAACTGTTAGGTATAAATAACATCCAAGGACCAGATTCTGAATGTCAACAGATGGCCAACCACATACATCGGCAGGTGGCAGGGCATGAAGTAGATAGGGCAAAAGCTTCACAGAGTGGAGAGACATCATTTCAAGTGACTTGGCTGCAAGCGCTTCCCTTGTCTTTTATGACAATTAATTGAAGCTTCTGGTTCTCAAGTGCAGTTTTTCAGGTGGTACTGAAGGATGCTGCTGAGGGAGCAAATGAGAAGCTAGAATTGAAATAATTTTAGCAAAAATGTTCAGTGTGCAAGCAGGGAGAAGAGAGAGCATGAGGTGAAATGGTGCTAGTGTTTGATCTGGAATGGCTCTCCAAGGTCCTTGTCTTAAGTCCCAGTCCCCACAGTAGTGCTTTATAAACTAGTGGAAAGGTTACAATTCCTGGAGGTGTGCCCTTAGTGGGGCTTGTGGGACTTCATCATTTCTTCTTTTTCTTTTTTTTTGTCAGAACAGGGATCAAACTCAGGCCCTTGCATTTATCAGGTGTGTGCTTATTCTACTGAGCTCTCTTTCTGGTCCCCATTTCTTTTTTCTTTTCAATCTCACTTTGCCGTGAATTTCCACGATGACATATTACCTCACCAAACATGGGAAACTAAGCATGGAAGAAATGCCTAAAGGCATAGCCAAGATGAATCTTTTTGCTTCATAAATTGATTATTTTAGGTACTTGCTATAGAAACAAAAAGCTGATCAAAGCAAGTAGATCCAAGGAAAGATTTTTTTTTTTATGTTAGGTTGCAGTAGAGTTGAACAGAAGGAAAGAATTCTGGAAAATAGGATGAGGATAAGAGGAAAGAAGAGGAAGAAGGTTTGGAAAGAAATCCAAGGAGAAAAAAAACTCAGAAAACTATAGCCCATACCAGTAAATCCTCAAAATGACACTGAGTTTCTTTTCTAATCAGGTTTCCAAAATAGTATTGTGTTTATTATACAAAAAAGACATGATTTGTGGGTATTCTTAAACTTTATTTTTGTATAGTAGACTAGTAACCAGCTCAGAATTCAGGTGAAATACAGCAAGATTTTCATTGCAAGGATATCACCAAATGCTCCATATTTCTGCCAAAATTTCTTTGGGCTGCTTTTACCATGGTGCTTGTAGGCTCATGCTGGGTCAGCCATATTTTCTTTTAATTTCTTTTTAAACTATGGGTGTGCCTTTGTCATGGCTTAGAGTTTTTGCAAGGTGAACAACACAGTACCGGATGTGTTTTATAATAGTATTTTATAATGAGTCACCCAAGAATCACATGCTGCAAGTGCAGGAGATGTATCCACATAACTAAATACTAGAGAATTCCCCTGAGCCCCTAGAGCTAATAACAATGACTCCTACCAGTCCAACTGGAGGCCTAGAGCCCACAGCAAAGTCTCACATAGGCCTGCTTCATGGACATGTCCTGGGAAGGCCCGAAGTCAGTCAGTGGTGGAGGCTAGGAAGTTTATGCCACTGGGATGGAGGGGCTATGCTAGCAGGCTGAGGGATCTGCACTGGAGCCAGGAAACAACACTTAAGGCATGCGTCAGAGCTCTCCTAAAAGTACTACCGCCATCCTCAGCAACAGCGAGGTCCTGAGCTCCTCCAGTGATGAGGAAAGCCGAGTTCCCATCAGGAGAGCCATTGAGACCAGCTTCATGAGGCTGAGCAGTGCACCATCTGGAGCCAGGAGTCAGTGCTCAAGATGAGGACCAGCGCTCCTCCAGAGTTCATCAGGAAAGCCAGCAGGAAAAGGTCCTCCAGCAGAACAGCCCCAGAGCACGAGCAGCCTCCAACAGCTCCAACAGCTTCTCCAGACAGCATCCCTACCAGCAGTCCAGCAGCTTCTCCTGTTCTGTGTATGCAGCTGGCAACAGTCCTCAGGTGAACCGCCCATACCTAGCACCATGCTAGTTTAATTCAGGCAGGTATAGTAAGTTGGTCACCTGTTAGAAATCAACTACAGCTTTTGTCTTATTATTTCCAGAAAGTCTGTGTCCACTGCATGGTCATGGAAATCAGGAAAGTATTCTTGTTATGGCTGAGCATGTGCACTGACATGGCTCACCATGGCTCTCACGTCAAAATGTTCTTACGGGGCGAGGACAGTTACATTTCCAGAATCTCCACTTTGACAGCTCTTGCACATGTCAGGCAGAATCATGATTTATCTGAGACACAATCTCCAGTAAAAATAATGAACTAAATGCCATACTTATTTTCCATAAATCAAATATCCTGAAGAAAAGTTCTCCGATCAATCATCATTCTTGACATGATTTTAACTTAACGATGTTAAGAGAAATAACTGTCTGTAAGCAGATTGAAATATTTACCTATGAATTTTGACTGAGTTTATTTGATAAGAATGTAAATGCTTTGGGAAAGTAGTTTCATTAACAGGCAATATATTTTTCCCTTAAATCTGACTTCATGTACATGTGATTGAAAAGTACAGTGAATGTTTAAGTTTTAAAAGATTAGAACAATCAAACCCCCTTAAAACACTCTCCCTTGCTTTAAATACACTCTTCTCACCATTCTTGTGCCTTCTGAAAAAGTCCAGGAATTCCTCTTTTGTGTTTCTAGTTGTGCTGTGGTGGCTGCCTCAGTGTCTGGAGCCAGTTCAGAGCCCCGGCCTTTCATGGGCACACTGATTGTGAGGAAGAACCAGGAGTTCCCTGGTGCCAGATCTGGTGAGTAAGGTGGCTGAGACAGTCACAATTTCATGCCTTTCTTTTCACTGGTACTCAGCAGCATCATTGCCCGTATTTTCAGTCACACCTTACAGAGATACAAAAAGAGGACTTACTTTATTGTTTCAGAAAGTGACAGAAACTGCAAGCAAGGGCAAGGGGACTATTTTGAGCAGGATGAATTAAAATGTATCTTTTTTTAAAAATAACTTTTGACTGGCCAAATAGCTCAGTGGATTAAAGAGCCTGCAAGCAGGAACAGGGTCCAGGGGTTCAGTTCCCGGGGCCTGCTGTGCTGGCCCTGCCCCCGAGGCACCTGAGACAGCAATAGATGCTGGGTGTGTTGACGCGTGCCTGTAACCCCAACTCTTGGGAGGCTGTAAATAGGTGGATCACTATGATTCTGGCCTAGTAGTGAGACCCTGAGCACCCTGTAGACCCATCCCTAAAACACAAAAAACAAAACAAAACAAAAAAAAAAACAAAAAAAAACAACAACAACAAACCAAAACAAAACACTTTTTATTTAAGCATAGTGAATATTTCAATCATACCTCCTCTAACACTTCTGTTCTGTGTTTGTTTTTACTGGATCAGTTTGAGGTGTTACAAACCAGTTCCAGCATCCCAAATTGCTTGGTGGAAAGACAACACCTGTATCCTCTCCAGCAGGTGTAGAAAACCCATTGAGAGAGGTGATGACCTCAGACATCTTTCAAGCTATCTGATGATCTGCAAGAATTATGAAGGGTATAAAAATGAAAGCGTGCAGGAAGGTCTCTTCTTCTTCCACTTACTTTTCTTGTTTCCCTTCAGTTGGTTTGGGCCGAAGCTGCTGGTGGGGTTAATTCTTGACTGTTCTGTCAAATGTAAGGCTCCAGTACACATACTTGTGTATATATGAACAACTGTTTTTTAATAACCTGCCAAGAAGCTATAATCCTCCCTTGCAGTCCCCCTGGGATTTAATTAGAATGGTTTTCCACAGCCTGACATGTTTATGGGGCATAGGTAAAGAGACAGTTCATAAAACTGTCAATTTTCTGAGAAATTAAAGAAAAATTGGGCTGCTCAGTGCTTTGGCAATTCTGTGCTGCTGATACCAGTATTGCAAGCAATGAAATCAAAGGAAACATAACAAGATACTGATGCATTAAATACGGGAGGGTTAAAAGTAATGTACAAGGGCATTTGTCAATTTGAATGCATAAAAAGGCAAGTGGTGAAAGCTGAGCTGAAAGAGGAGTAGTCCGACTTTGGGGTGTTTGGGAACAAGGAGGTTAAGGCTGAACAATACTTTATTTTCACTGTGAAGATTTATATTTTTGCTTTTTTATAGACAAAATTGAGCGATGGTTTCTAAGGATTTGGTCCAGTTTCCCCAGGAAAAGGGTAATGAGACAATCCTGTGAGGATTCCTCTGTGAGCCTAGTTTTGCTCCTTTAGGTAAGGAGAAGTTGTTTATCTCACAAAGATCCGTTTTTAGAGAAGAAATCTTGTGGAGCAAAGGAGCCCAAGCTGGCAAGCTTCTTTGTGTGCTCTGTCTTTCATAAATATGTCCACTTTTTTTCTTGGACCTTCTCAATGGCAGCTCTTCATGATTGTGGCACTAAACTTGCTCAGGCGAGGCACCTCGCTGGCCTGTGAGAAACAGGGTAAGCTCATCACATCGCGTGTTGGGCATGGCAAGCAGTGTTCTTAGGGGTGCTAAGGAAGTAGTGGAAGGAAAGCCAAGTTTGTCTCCAGGAAGGTATTGGCCAACTTTCATGCCTTCCTCCACAAGATTCTCCCATCTCTTTTGTAAAGTAGGTATTATTAATCTGAATTTATGTGAATTCAGTAAAAAGGATGCTTCGTACTCACTTTCTGTTGCTGAGACACAGAAGAGGAAAAGTTCCTTTTGGCTCATGGTTTTAGAGCAGTCCGTCCATTTCTGCTGTCCCTGTAGGAAAGCTGCTCCCTTCATGATCACCAGGAGACAGCGTGAAGAGGAGACACAAGGAATGCCATCCACGGGGCTAGAGCAAGAGAATCAGGATATTTAATACTGGTAAATGCAATCCACACAGCATATGTGGGTTGGTAAGGAGAGGACATGTAAAACATCGAGAGTTGGCAATAGAGCATTGGCTTGGGCACTGAAAACCTCCCTTAGTAGCCATCAGCCACTATGACGGATTGTTGGAGTGGGCCTGCAGGAGGCGGGTGAGCTCAGTACCTGTCACACAGTCCACAGGGGGCTGGTTGACAAAATAAAAGAACACAGGTCCAGGGATCATCATGGTGTCCTCATCCTGCCCCAGGAGGTTTTCATTCCTGCTGTATTTACATGTCAGATTCATGTGCTATGTGTTTTACTCATCTCTCTCTATATAACTATATGATATGTGTTTATCCATATAGATGATCTATATTCATCTACATATGATATCCATCCATATGTAAAATATATTCATTTATTGATTTATTTTTCCTAGGCATTAGGGAAAGGATTTGGGCATCCAAATGTACTAAAACATACCCCTCCTTGTAAAGTGGAGGGTAGCAAGATTTATAATCAGTTGGGGCCCCGATTTCTCCTTTGTGACTTAGAACTTACAGAGTTTCATTGTTATTTAACTTCAGCTTAATCACAAGAAAGACAAGGAAAATAATACATCCAGGTTTGGTAGACTTCTAAAATGCTAGTTTTCTTTTCTTTTCATGTCCTTTTAAATAGCCTAGATTAATGTTATATGTAGAAAAAGTAGAAAGAAGAAAAAATAGATTTTAATGATGATAGTTAATAGAGGGCTAAGGTGGACCTTATAGGGTGCTAAAGTTTGATCTTGAGTTTCCTTTAAAGACTGTGCGTTCAATTTTGGTCCCCCTTTTGGCGCTATGAAAAGGAGGCAGAAACTTCAATGAGCAGGGCCTGGTGGGAGATCTCCTGGTCTTGACAGAATAGCCTTGAAGACAGAACTCAGGGTCCTGTGCACCCTGCTTCCCCTCTCTGCCACTTTCCGGCCGTGACATGAGTGTTGCTGGTCTGTGAGACCCTCTCACTCTCCACCATGATGAGCTGCCTCACCACGGCAACAGGGCCAGCTGTCCATGGATCAGCCCCCCAGCCCCCAAACTGTGAGCTAAAATAAACCCCTTCTCTCTGCAGGCAAGCTAGCCATCTTGGTTACTTTTCTCTGGTTGCTGGCACAAAATGTCCCACATCCAACGTTAAGGAAGGAAAGGTTTATTTAGCTCACAGTTTGTGGAGGTTGCAGTCCGTACTCAGCTGACTCCAAGGCAGAGTGGAATAAGGAACAGGGAGCAGTTCATGGTGGCAGAAAAGGGTAAAACAGCAAGGGCCAAAAGGGAAGAGCAGTGGCAGACAGCAAGCCCCTCTCCCTTCCTTATGTTGCATTCAGGCTGTTGGCTCCAGGCCAGCTGTAGAACTCGCACCCATAATCCCAGCATTAGATCATTAATTAATCAAAAACTCTAGAAGCCCACCCTCTAGTTGCATAAGGATATGGGAGGGCATCTGGGCACAAACCACAATACTAACTCACACATAGAGAAGCACAGATGGAATCTTTCTGGGATATGAAGAAAGTCCTCCAAGGGTTTTAAAATGTAGACTGAGACAGGAAGTTGATGGGTATTCCAAGGATTTGGACCATTTGCATTCTAGAACCCGTATGTGTGCCTGCGTGTGTATGTACATGCATCCACTTGTATGAGCAACAGAAGGGAATTGGCAAAATGGAAATGCATCAGAAATTAAAAAGTGTCAGCTATGGGGATGAAAATCTGCTACATGAACTCTTCTCTGTGCTGAAACAGAAATTCATAGAAGGAGTTTAATCAATAAATTCAGGAGAAAAGATTGATGCAACATAAAAGTGTTTCTTAATTGCAGTGATTTTGTTCTAAATCACCTAACTTTTATGTTGAGGTCACCAACTCCTTCGGTAAAGGAAACTGTGGTGGGAGAAACAAAATCAATGCTGTAGAAAGAGGTTAAAACCAGCAGAGTGATTTAAGTAATCCATGAATTACTTCTTATAAGTCTATAGAATTTTTAAGAGAAAATTTCAGGAAAAAATAACTTGTTGAATAATGGACTATCTATCAAAAGTGTGTGTGTGTGTGTGTGTGTGTGTGTGTGTGTGTGTGTATTTTATTTCTTGAGACAGTATCATGGTATGCAGCCCAAGGTGTCTTCACACTCATGTTAATCCTCCTCCCTCAGTCTCCGGGGCACTGGGATTACAGGAGTGCACCACTATGCCAGGCATAAACCCAGGGCTATTGGACTAAGCACACCTACCACATTTTTTTTGTTTTTTTTTTTTTGTATCTAGGACAGTCTCTACAGGGTCTACAGAGTTGCACTTTGTAGATCAGATTCATAATGATCCTCCTGTTTACAGCCTACCAGGTGCTGGGATTACAGGCATGCACCACACCCAGTCTCAATCACCTTCTCAGCGCACTCCTGGGCTGTGGACAGCACAGAAGGCCTAGGGATCGAACTGTTGGCCCCTGCATCTGCCTAAGCAGGTGCTTCAGTCCACTGAGCTATTTGGCCGGCTCTTCAGTTTGTTGCTGTTTCTAATTTTGAAACAAAGATTTTCCTAAATTGACAGACTGGGCTCAAGCTTGCAGTCTTCCTGTCTATATCTTCCAGAATACTGAGATTATTTGTGTGTGCCACCATGCTTGATCCAAAACATAGCCTTTATTTTAAACAATTTATGGGAGTTTCATCAAATTAAAGATACCACACGCTAATAGAATTTCACAACAAAGCATAGTATAGGAATATAGTTTTGTGTACCTTCACCACTTAGAGGGTTGCCAGCCAGGTCATTAGCTCCAGGTCTAAATGTACCGTAAGCATTGTCTATGTAGAGCAATAATCAATGAAATGTTCTACTTATAATTTTGTAATGATAATAATAATTTATCAAGCTGAAAATCCTTTTATCTGAGGGTCTAAAAGTGATTCATAGTCATTAATTAATTACAAATCTTACAGCATACAAAGGATGAACTAAATGGGACATTTAGATCATGTTTTTTTCTTGTCTCTTTTGTTCATTTATTACACTTTTTTAAACAAACATTTACTTGAGAGACAGTAAGGCAATAATTGGTACGTCATGACAAGCAGTATGTATTTAAAGACCAGAATGACAGGCATTCCAAGCATGGCCCTATTATTACATATTGCTGTCATCAGTACAGTTGCTCAGTTCACAGGATTCAACATATATAGATTTTTTTGTCCATAATTTTATTGAGAAACAAATAGCAATGAGTCAGTTTCAAATCAAATTAGTAGAACAGTTTCAATAATTAATGCTTTGCATATTGTTGTCTTAGTGGTTATTCATTATGCAAGATGCAGACATGATATTCTTTTTATAGATACTGTTAGAACAAATCTTTCTATTCATTGAATTAAGATAATGTAGCTGTGTATCTATCCTATTTTGAATTAACTGATATAAAATGGTCATTCATTTGTGTCCCCTTCGTTGTTTAGTTTTGTCATTTAAATATCTCAGGTGTGCAAATTCAGCAAAATATTCCAAAATAGTCCAGTAGTCCATAATAGTAGTGGGTTACCCATAGAACTGGAAATGTCAGAAGTTGTTGACTTGAGCCTTATATAGCTCAGCATATTAATAGGGCTTTACTTTTTATATTTCATTTTTATACTTTCCTGCTGGATGGTTAAGACCAAGATAAAGCAAAACATATGTAAAAAGAAACGTAGCTTTTGTATCTGATTAAGGTCAGTTAAATCCCCTCAGGATTTATCCTAAAACCGTGTACCACAATTTGTAGATCGTTTGTCAGTGTCAGCCAGGTAGATGAGTCATGGTCACTGCTTGACCAGTTTGCTCTTTGTGAAAGCCTAAGAAAATGTTTTCTCTGCATGTGACTCTCCTTAGGCACACTCTACATCATCAATCACTTTCCTTTTTGGCCCCATATTATCCTTGATTGGAAAATTTGGGACACAACTGAGTTACAGGATGTTACAGTACAGGTTCTCCTGTGTCCTGAGAGTTCATTTACTTTGAATGGCTAGGGCCAAAAGATTGGCTGTCTTTGCAACCCGCCTTTTTCTCTAATTTTTGGTCTGCAAATTTAGGTTGTTAATCCTCCAGAAGAAAAGTTTATTGCCCTACAATATAGGCTATTGAGCTTAACCTCACTATCTGTCTGAATACCAAATATCTTAGGCACAACATGGAACAGGTATTTTTCATCAAGTGTTGATATATTAAACTTTAAGTCCCAACAGTATATGAAGAAAAAAATTTTAAAAATTAAAATATATTTTAAAAAATAGGAATAAACAATTACATATTTTTACACAGAAGTTTAGAAATCTAACCATATTCAGCATTGTACCAGGACAGTCCCGCAACACCCCTTTTCTTGTCTTCTGCCTTCATTCATCACCCCCGTTCCTTTTAAAACAAACATCCACCTGAGACACAGCAGGGCAGCAACCAGCGTGTCATGACAAGAAGCATGTATTCAGAGGACCAGAATGACAGACATTCCAAGCATGACCATACTATTACACATTGTCATCTTCAGTGCAGTTGCTTAGTTCACAGGTATCAGCATATATAGTTAGTCAGGGTGAGAATCCTTCTAATTAACTGCTAGCTTTGAAAACCTTCTATAGATTCTCAGGATCATTGACTTACCCATATTGTACATATATAGCTTCATCCCTGTCATGTTTCCTAGCTCTTTTCTTTGCTCTCTCTTCATTGTCTAGTTCTCAAGTCCTTGTTTTCCTTTTAATTGCATTATACCTTTCTATTTGTATTTCTTCTTTTGAGTTCTTATACTTGGGTGACTAGACAATATTTACACGTGTGGGTCAGGTTTATTTCACTTGTGAGTGTATGTTCAAGTAGCATCCACTTAAATATGAAGGCTTCAAGTTTATCATTCTTTATAGCTGAGTTATACTCCATGGTATAAAAATACCACATCATTTTCATCCTTTCCTCAGGTGATGGGCATCTTGGTTGTTTCCAAGACTTGGCTTTTTCAAATAGTGCTGCTATAAACATAGGTGCACATGTATCACTATGATATGATGTTTTCAGTTCCTCTGGGAAAATTCCCAGTAGGGGGATAGCTGGCTTGAATGGGATTTCCAGTCCTAGTTTCTTTAGGAGTGTCCACACTGATTTCCATAATAGTTGCACCAGTCTACATTTTCACCAGCAGTGGAGAAGGGTTCCCTTTTCCCCACAGCCTCTCCAACATTTGTTGTTGGTTGATTTCTTTATGATAGCCATTCTTTCTGGAGTGAGATGGTATCTCAGTGTTATTTTAATTTGCATTTCACAGATGGCTAGTGATGTGGAGCACTTTTTTCATAAATTTATTCACTTCTTTAACAGATGCCCATTTCTGGATTGAGTCTTTAAATTTTGGGGGACTAATGTTTTTTTATTCTTTATAAATTCTAGAGAGCAGACCTTTGTGTGAGTGCTCATTAATTAAAATTTTTTCCAGATTTGTGGGTTGTCTTTTTACTTTGTTGGTAATTTCTTCTGAGGTACGAAAACTTCTCAATAAGAAGAGGTACCAGTTGTTATTTCGTTCAAGTATTAACAATGTGATTTGATTTTTGCTCATGAACTCTTTGCCTACTCCTATATCTTCAAGATTTCCCTCTCCAGAAGATTTAGTTTTTCTGTTTTAATGTTTAGATCTTTAATCCATTTTGACTTTAGCTTAGTGCATGGTGATAGAGGTGGGTCAAGTTTTAGTTTTTGGTATGCAGTGAGCGTTTTTCCAGCATGATTTGTTAAAGAGGCTATCTTTCTTCATTTCAAACAGAAAGGATTTTTCCTTTCAGAAAACTACTTTAGCTTGTTAGAATCATTTTTAAATAGAAAACCTACTAAAACCTTTAAAGTTATCACATTGAATTTGTTTCTTTGAAAAAAGCAGTCCCAAAGTACAGATTTCTTGCTTACTTTAATCTATACTTTTGACCTAATTTACTAGTACAGGATATAATGCATTCTTATTCGTTTATATTTCTTTCAATTAGTTTGTTGCAGGCAATGGTATTAGATGTAATAAAAAATATTTTAAATTTGAACACATGGGATATCAAATTATTTATAGATTACCACTCTTAGAGTTGATTTTAGTTATTTCCAGAACACATTATATTATTAATCTGTAGTCAGGATACACAGGTGTGGTATGTATATTTATTATAATGAACTTAGTAAAATAAACTATTATAAAAATATTCTTATAAAAGGTTATTTTTTTATTTATTTATTTTTTGTTTGGTGAAACTGGAGATTGATTTCAGTTCCTTGCACATGCCAGGGAAGTGCTTATTCCACTGAGCCTTCTCCCCAGCCCCTCTAATTGAAGGTTATATTTTTTTTTCCTAAAGATAAAATATCAGAATCTACTTTGATTAATTATGGATTTTCTCTTAACATTTACAAACTCACTATTTTTTCCCTAAATGTAAGCATTTATTTTCAGTATATACTCTCATTTTTTTCTACATTTCATCCACCCTTTTGTTTTAAGTTTTCAAAGACATTATGATTACTTTTAGAAAAAGTATTTAGAAGTCATTTGATACAAGTTTTGTGTGTGATTTGTCATTTATAAGCCATGAAGCCTCAAAGAGGGAGTATATTAGCTACCCAGGACGTTGTTTTTATTTTTATATTTTATATTATGTAACATTTTTAATTCATTTTTTCCAAGTTAATAAAACCTCACCAGTCCTATGTATTTATAAAATAAAAGCAACTACATGTCTGATCTCTCTCCTGCTCGGAAGTCAAGGAGAGATGTACTAAAGGTCACCAAAGTAATATACAGAATTCATTCAGATCAAAGAAAGTTGGGAGTTATTTGACAGTATTTAATATGAAGCAGCTGCATTGGAAAATCTTCTGTAATAACGTATTCTTCTTTTGACTTGCAGAGTACTGCGCTGCCCCCAGAGAATTCCGATTATTGGATGCGGCCACCCTTTCCCAATCTCCTGCGCTGATACACTTCGGGAGATGTGATGCAAAGTGATGGGGCAGCATGCGCACGATCCAAGTGTCAGGCTCTATAAATGCTCTGCTGTGTGATCCTGGGCTGGAATGCTACAAAACACTTTTTTGGTGGGGGAGAAATAACACTGCTTTCCCTGTACTTCCCTCACCCTGTGTAGATGGAAAGCGATGAACTCGAATTCTCAAATCAGCCAGGTTTGCCTCAGGCACCCCAGGTATTGCCACACGAGTTGTATTTCACTTTTTCTCAAATCTTTGCGGTTAGCAGATCACTTTTGAAGACTGAAATCTTGGCCACACCACCAATCTTACCAGCTTCCACTACCCCTAAAAAGATCTATCCATCAGACTGTGCTAGAATTTAACACAAGAGCAGCCTTTTCTTCACGCATTACCAATGATGAGAAGTCCATCTTTTTCAGCTACCTAAGTAAAGTAATAACTTCAAGCCCTAATCTAGTAGCACACTGATGTCATTAGAGGGTCAAAGAGGGTTCTCTCGGTCACCAGAAAGTGATCGTGGAGTGCATGTGTGGAAGTTTACTTGATATAAGAAATGCAGGGCTGGGGTGTGGGGAGGTGTTGTAATTGATGCTGAAAAGTTAATGGACTCCACTGGATTTGGAGTTCATTAAGATAAAGTGTGAAATTCAAGAGGTATGGATTCTTTTCTGTCACTGGCATCACAGAGAGAATATGGTAGAACTGGAAGAAAAGATCTAAAACTGATCTGGTGTGTCCATCCTCTTCATTTATTTTATTTGTTTACTCATTCATTTGTTTATTTACTTGCTTATTTTTGTGATGCTGTGAATCAAACTCATAGGTATGGACATATGGGCAAGTGCTCTACCAGTGGACTCCATCCCCCAACCCAAAATGTTTATGATTTTATTTCTTTTTCTGAGCTGGAGATCAAATCCAGGGCCTCACATGCTAGAAAAGAGCTCTACCACTGAGTTGCATCCCTTTCCTCAGTCTTACACCACAGACAGTGTAGCTAAGTGGCTTGCTCAAGGCTTTCCATGTTCTTTCCCTTTCGCCAACAAACAGATGAGGCAGTATCTCCACACATTCTTTTTTCCTTGTCTCCTAGTTCAAGGAATACAGGCCTTTTCTCTGGTGTAGTGTGATGCCAGGACTCCTTACTCAGGGCTCTTCTTCCAACAATGACCTCTTGTGCTCTGTTATTTAATATATTGTTGTTTTCCATAAAAGCAAATAAAGATGTACTCTGTTCAAATCTCCCTTCAATTTTGTGATCCTTGTAGAAGACTTTTAACATTTTCTTATAGAAATTTTCACATATATACAAAATAGAATAAAATAAGGAGCTCCCACTTATACAAAGCTTAGCTTCAACAGTCATCAACCCTGGCCAAATTTGTTTCAACTTTATTTCCTCTTTTTTCTTTTCTTTTTGCTTCCTATCAGGTTATTTTGAACAAATCTTATATTATCTTATCCCTAATATTTGTCACTAAAATAAATGATTCTCAATTGTAATAAAAATCTTTTCATAAATGGAAATGAACCCTATGCTTTAATACAATTAAATATACAGCTGGGATTCAAACTTTCTGAATTTTCTCAGATAATTTTGTTGATAATTCAAATAAGATCATTTTTCACAGGAAAAAGATGCAGAGTGTGCAGAATTTCTGCATGGATTTGATTAAAAATAGTTTCATTTGTTGTGTGGTCACTTCCTCCAGAAGAGATTTTGCTGGTAGAGAGCATGGCAGTGGAGAATTGTTAACATAGAGAAGCTTCGAGCCTTAATATTCAATTATTTGACCACTGTTGCATGGTTGCATGCCCCTGTCTGTTAATCTGAGCAACAGATTTGATGATTAAAAATATGTAATATAGCAACTGCTATTCATTTTTTATTCTTGTTTTGAAATTCTGTACTGTACATATTGTTGCATGTCACCCTGTTTCTGTCTTTGTTTTTTGCTTTCGTTTTTGTTTTTACTCTTAAAATTTACAAATAAGATGTAAAGAAGCTTCCAAACACCTTCCGTCTTGGAAGCTGTAGGTGAATCCAAACGTTTGTTCAGATCTACACTTGCTGTTTTAGGCAAGAGTGTTTTTTAGGCAGCTTCGTGTACAGAACTTACAGGGGTTCGATTTTGAGGTTTTCACATGTATGATGGGCCAAAGTGACATGCGTTCAGGACAAATGATACTTGGTAGTTTGAACTTGAATTTTTTTCTCCCAGACAGGAAAAGAAGCTGCAGCTTCCAGGCAACTGTAAGACCGTAGGGGAAAACAATGGATGCTCTGGTGTGCTGTTTTGCTAAATGGGATGTTTACTAGGTTGGTATATGAGTATATTTTTGACTTAAGATAGTTTGAATTTAAGAGAGATTTACTGGGATGTCACCCCATCACAAACCAAAGAACAGCTATAGTTCAATTGTAAGAGGATAATCTTTTATTTCTCTTGTGATATTGAAGTCAATAAACAGATCCAGGGATACAATTTTGAGTCAGGTGATAGAAGCATGCTGTACTGAGGTCCAAGTAGGCAGGGATAATTTTACTTACAGTGATTTGAATCTTAATTAGAATTTAGAAACAATGATAAAACTAATTAAAGGTGGGTGTGCTTTTTGTTATCACCAAGGCTGCCAATTCTAAGCAATGCCTTTGGAAAAACAAAAAACAAAAAGCACAAACAACTTTTCTATTACATTCTAGACAATTGCTGTGGTTGCCATTAAATTTCAGTGTATAACTGTCATATTCAAAGTCACATATTTTATTAGAAGTCTAGTGGTACAGACACACAGGAAGCACTGGGAAGATATTTTAATTTTAAGAATAATTTTATATGATTTTGGACTCAGAGTCTGTACCAGGTGCAATCTGAGTTTTAGTCTTTCAAATAGCAATATGGTTCTGTGTTTAATTCTAAACTAATAATAATGTAGTCTCCATAAAGAGAACATAGAGAATGTAGGCAGTACTTCAGATATGTCATTTCAGAAGACCTCTTGAGATTGCTTTTGTTTTTAATTTATAACTTTAAAATTGTGAATTTCGAGGTGTGATTATTTATTTTGGCAAATGTAAATCAGTTTCCTGTGTAATTTTACTATATTTGATTCTTGTACTTAGAATGGAGGTCTTTTGTGTACATTGGCAATTTTTAAACTAAAAAGTAAGTTTTTATAGGAAAGTAGGATGGATACCTTATGATTGCTTTATTTACTGACTTCTATAACCATGAGTTTACTTTCTATTATATACTCCAGAAGTAACCAGTTACTAAGAACTTGTTGATTCAAATATGTCTGATGTGGTTTGCAACATTAAATCAGTTGCAATGAAATTATATTGGTTTTTATTGATCCCTGAAATGTCTGTTCTTGATTAATGTGGAAGTCCTTTTAGGTTACCTACTGGATTCTTTTTTTTTCTAAGTTCAATTTCAAAAGTTTTTGGTAATTTTTCTTTTTTGCTTTTTGAAATAACTAGAAGGCTCTTTCAGTTTCATTTTGTACATGCCTTGTTAAAGGCTTAGCCTCAGCCATTTCTCTACAGAACACTGCTTTCTTTTATTTTTTAAAATTTGTTTTTTGTTCAGGGTCTCACTACTAAATCAGACTCCTAGTGATCTGCTTGCTTACAGCCTCCCAAGGGCTGGGATTACAGGCTTGTGACTTGACACCCAGTCTCAATTGCTGTCTCAGTGCACCCTGGGGGCAGGGCCAGCACAGCCACTGCTTTCTTTTGTGTGTGACAATACAGTAGTGTGGGCAGCAGTGGTGCTTATTGCTGTTGTGTAGGTAATGGTTTCTAGGACTTTTCACAGTCAAGCCCAGGAAAGCAATTCTGAGGTGAAATGCATGGTATGCTCCTCCCAGGCCTTCTACATCAAACTCAGTCTCCAGATGTTTTGCTAACATTCACTCAACACTGTATCTCCTATATACAATGAAAATTTCACGATAATGCCAACATAAATGCTAACTTGCTTCATTACATAACTCCTGTACAACAGTCTGAGGATAAGAATATCAGTGCCATTTAATAAAAATATTTGTAATGTTTGCTTTTGTCCCTACTAAAAATAAAGTCATGTATTATGTTTTATAGTCAAAGTTTTCTGTTTGCTAATTGTATCAACTCAATAGTTGTTTAGATTCACTTGCTTTATTTCACTTTACATGCTAAAGATTGTTTAATTTTGTTTTATGACTATGAAAACAATTTCCGTGGCACCAAAATAAATTCTATAGAACAAACTATAGTTAAGCAAGTCTAGTTTCCACTCCTGTGCCATTTTTGTGCTTTCCTTTCTTCTGCCTTTGACATTTATATGCCATTTATTTAAAAGAATATTTCTATGTTCCATTTTTGGCTTAAGCAAATACTGGTTTGTGCCTCTATTTTAATTTATGAAAATATAAACAATAGAATATGAAACAGTTTTTCACCCCATGGGAATATTTTTATGATGTCTCAATGGATTAGGTCATTGCAAATACAATAATAACAACTTTGAGGATTTCAGTGTGTATTAAGTGAAGCAGTGCTCATGGAATACTCACCACTGTTGCTGGTGCACTGTGTGCATACATGGGTTGTTGGCTTTCTTTTATTTCTGAAATCTGTCAATCCAAAGATTCTCTGTACTGAAGAACTTCCTCTGCAAAGTTAGTTCTGCTTCAAATTTTTGAATTTTAGCAAACTGAGTTTTTCAAATTCTATTTTTGTGGCTAATGATGTCTTTCATAATTGATGAGATATAGTCAACCTCCAAAGTCATTCAATAACTTGGAAAAATAAGTATTAAATTCATCTTACTCTATTTGCAAATTATATTTCAGTTTCCCTAATCATATATGTGTACAAATCAGGGTGAAATGTTTCTGAATAGCAGAGCCCAGTTTTAAAGTACTTAAAGGGACTGAATTGAGATTCTCCTCCTCCTCCTCTTCCTCCTCCTCCTCTTCCTCCTCCTCTTCCTCCTTCTCCTCTTCCTCTTCCTCCTCCTCCTCCTTCTTCTTCTGCGGTACTGGGGATTGAACTCAGGACTCTTGAGCTTTCCAGGCAGGTGCTTATCCTACTGAGCCATCTCCCTGTTTCTTAACAAGCTTCTTAAGGTCTGAAATTTCTTAAGTGAAAAGTTGAAATAGCGTCATGCACTACTTTAATTATTGATGGATTATGGCACTTTAGGTAGTTTTCATTTTGTTGTAGTTTGGTTCATAAATTCTTCTAAAGCATGAGATCAATGTAAGTATAGACACATTTTTCATGTTTTGGTAGATGTGACAATGACAACTGTCTAACTGGTCAACTGTTCCATGAGTTCATGGAACTGTTCCGTGAGTACATGGCATGGGATGTGTCCCCATACCTTGTGGCTGCTTAGCAAGCCATGTCTGCAGCCCAGTGGTGCTTACGGAGGGCAGGACCGGGCAGGTGCTCCTTGGTGAGCCCCATGCTATTCTGGTCCATTTACCTCTTCTGACTGATGCTCACTTTTCTTGTCTGAAACGCAGCTACCAAACAGGCAAGTAAGATTTCTCCCAGCCCCAGTATTGTATGACTACTGGCCTAGCACAAGCCTAACTAACATCAATTATTGATTACACTGGTTTAAATTTTAGCATAATCATTATCTCACAACATTACTTTTATTTCAGATTAAATATTTTTCTACTTAGAAAAAAACTTCAAGGATGTAGGAAAATTCATGTTCAAATTTCTTTTGTCTAGCATGCTGAGGAGAAAGAAATATAAGGATTAAGAAACAGGTATATGGGAGTGAAATAAATTGGGGTGTTTGGGGTGTATTATAAATTTGCAAACTCTGGTGCTTTTAAATCTCCAGAAGCATGAAGTTTCCCCTTCACGTGAGGATAAACAAATGTGCTTCAATCACCTGGAAAATATTGTTTAAAAGTTGAGGACGTTATTTATTGAGTACTTGTATGCTGTATACCTTCTTTACATTTTAAATTGTTTGATTTACACATGCTAATTTGACATGTTGATGTTCAGCACAATATTCCCACACACGAATACAGAGGACCCGAACCCAAAGCAACATCTGTATTTCTGCATTCTTTCTTCCCACCCACTTCCAGAACCTCTACTAACCACTACTTTTTCAGGTCAGTGTTCTTTCACCTCTGCACAAGCGAGTATCTGATGTTTATGTTTCTGTGGCTGGATTGTTTTATTTAACATAAAGATCTTCAGTATCACCTATTTTGCTGTAAATGACAATTTCATCCTGTTTTATGGGTTAATAATATTTTCTTGTGTATATCCACCATGTCTTTTCTAGCCATCCATGGGTGCCTAGACGTGTTCTGTGTCTTAGCTATTGCAGACAAACACGGGCATACAGCTGTATACTTTCGGCCTTGTGATAACACTGTGCTTTGTGTATTGTAGTCTGTTTCTAGTCCAAAGCTCAGATATCCTATTTTCCTGCCCAAGATCATACAAGTGTGAGAAAGTTGTACATCAATTGAGTCTCAGGGATGTTATGAGCTAAAACATACAAAGGTTCTTAGGTGAATACTGAACACAGAGTGCACTATAAGTGTGGCCCACAGTTTGTTTTCCTCTTTGTGTTCTTCTAATCCAAAAAACCATTGTTTTCACCTGGTAAAAGACAATACAGGGACATCAGGTGTGGCACTAGGCTTTCTGTCCTCCAACTCACACCGGGCTGTCCAGATACACGACTGAAGGCAAATTGGTTCTCTCCAAGCACTGTGTGGCCCAGTTTTACACCTATAAACAAAAGAGTATTTATGAAATATTTTGTGAGGTCATATGCTTAAAAAATCTGAGACTAAAACTTGGCATATGCTACATGCATGATATATATAAGCTCATATTATTAATATGTTCCTTCTTTCACACATTGGTTTTGCAATAATTCTTCAGAAGCTACTATTTATGGTGTTAATAGTAATGAGAGAGAGAGAGAGAGAGAGAGAGAGAGAGAGAGAGAGAGAGAGAGTAAAACAGATATTAAGTACAGAAGTAGAAGATACTGACAACATTCATTTTATTCCTGGTCTTCCCTGAGGTAAATGACTCAAAATCACTTCTTGTATTTATCCTTGAAAGCATAAGATCAGTTCTAGATCACTGCTTTCTTTTCCACCTCTGAGAATGAGTTACAATGGTATGGAAAAACTGCAAAACAAGGTCTACCAATTTCCTCATGTGAATTGAGGAAAATATGACAGCTTTAGTTGCCTAATTCCTACATACCTAACCACCTGATGATTCGATTGTTTCTTCATTAGTATTGATAACTGATTTGCATGGTGAAGGTCAAAATCACATGTTTAGTGTCAACGTGTCCTTCTGACTCTTGCTAGCTAGATGCTGTTGGAAAATTTCCTCCACTTCTCTGAGACTCTGGAGATGATAGTTGGACCAGCAGCGTCCTCCAGGTTTTCCAACGAATCTGTGAATGTGATCAGGCGACAAGTTCCTCTTCTGCTGCCAGTGGTCTGAGTCTCACCAAGCACAAAATTGGTCTGAGTCACTGCAAATGATTTTGTCCTGTCTGGAAAGGAGCATCGGAGCCTCGAGAAATGAAAGAGGTAGACGTCATCCTGCTCAAGGTTTTTTTATTTAACGGATGAGAAAATTTGAGTCCAGACAGGATAAAAGCAACTGGCCTTCAAATCAAATCTGCTAAACTATAATGCATGATTCTGTTTGTGCCTTGATTCTTCATTTTCTTTCTTTCTACTTCACGTTATAGATGAGCACCTTCAGTTATCTAGCTTCAGAAAATTACCTTTCTTCAACATTCAATATTCAAGAGAGATCTATTTTTTCTAATCCACTTTTTTCATAATACAGCATATCTAGGGATATTGAAAATATCACATTTTGCAGATAAATCTATAAATTTAAAGAAATGCCAATCTAAATCTCCAAAATATATTTTATAGGACTTTATAAATCAATAACAATGGTTATGTAAAGGAAGGAAAGCATAAGAATAGATAAGAAAAATTTTTTAAAAGGAACAGTACAGAAGTTTTCCTATAGATATAAAATATAAAACCACAGCAAGCAGAATTATGTCATTTGGCATGGAAGTGGAGTGATATATCAATGGCATAGACTTCCTTCCAGGAAAATGAGTATGATCATAAAGATATTATTTTAAATAGTAAGAAATCATTTAACACATGATATTGGGGTTATTGGCTGCATGCATGGTTAAAACTTTGGGGGGCCTTACTTCAGAATATATATAAACATATATCATAAAAGAGTTAATATGCCATAAAATATAAACATAAAGAAAAATTAGTGCTACACATATACGATGAATCTTATCATTTCATATGCTTTTAAAAGGTGTGTGTGTGTATGTGTGTGTGTGTATACTTCCAGGGAAAAAATGATTGGAATGAAAAATAAAGGGGCTAAATTTTTATTTTATTTTATTACTGTTTAGGTGTGCATTTTGAATACTTTTAATTTTCGTAGTTTTCATGATTATAAGAAATTGTTCAAGTGAAAAAGTTCCCTGTGGAATTGCTGACTTCCAAAACCTTTTCAACAAAGTTTGTGTATATGATTTTTGAAGGAAATCATATTTTAAGTTAAGGAGCTATAGTCTGCGACTACCAGAGTGAGAATGTTTGCTTCAAAGCCATGAGCTTCATACCCAAATCTCACTGGTTCTTCGTTTTGGGTTTTGGTCCATCTGGTTTTCTTTAATCGTGCTTATTTCTATGAACTCTTGAAATCTGACTGCCTTGATGCATATCAACCATGTCATGCTGACTTCTGAAAGATGAGGTTTTCCATGGACTCTGCTACCTACTTCTTCAGCTTTTGTTGAGGCAAAGCATTTCCTCAAGGGAAATGAAGCTTGGAAATTTGAGGTCCGCTGATTTCCAGGTGACTTAGCATGGAAAAGGAAGTCTTGATGGTCAAAGATATTCATGCCCTATTGTTAGAAATGAGTAAACGGATAGCAATAGTAGCAAACTTACTAGGTGTTAGTAAGTACAATTATTAAAAATAATACCAAAGATTCACATGTGGGAGACTTCCAGTAATGCTTTATCTGTATAAGGTCTTCCCAGATAGATGTGTAGAGAAAGTGCCTACTTTCCCCATTCACAGAGTTTACGATTGTTGGTAGCTTCCCGAGTCTAGGCTGTAATCACAGCTCACAATACAGTGATCATATCTATAAAGACACTCACATATCCACATGCACAAGATTTATGTAGATAAGGCAGTTGTGGCTCCTGGGTATGCCATGCTTCACCTTTACAAGAGATGGCCCTTCGCTCTTATTGCTCCATATGCTTAATGTTTGAACAACAGTTAATACTGAACAGACCGCTGAATGTAAAAACATAGATCATTGTGCTTTAAAATTTGTTTAAAAAATAAGATAAAATTTGATTTCACTTGCTGCCAGACAATTAGAATGTCTCAACTGTGTTTTTCATATATATGTATTTCTAAGATTTGTTTTTTTATTCTGAATAGAAGACTGTATGTTCTATGTACATATTCCTGGGTTGTTTATTCTGTTTCTGTTTTGCCTTCTTCTCCCTTCACCAGTGCATATTGTCACAGTTACATGAATGCTTTCTTCTCTTTTCCTCTTCTTCCTTTCCTCCTAGGTATCCTTCTCCTCCTCCTCAAATATTTTGTTGTGGTAGGATAAATTCCTGACCATTTTTGCCTTAAAAGTGGAATTAATGAGTTATGGGTGGTCTTTTACCCCTTTTGCATAAAGGTGGACAAGATCATCAAATTCTAGAAAACAAGAGTCTGTTGTGTCGAGTATACAGATTAATTTGGGAAAACAGATGTGACAATTGTACCCACCTGCACTTTGCGAAAATGTTGGGCCTCTGGATTAAATTAGCTGCTAAATGTTGGTGGTTAATGCATTTTATTGGCTCGGCAGTGGCTGGTTGCCAAAAGAATTAACGTTTTCTAAAGTACCTATCAACATGACCTTTGCCAGTTGCCAAGTGCTATGGCTAAGGACTTGAAAAATGTACTGCTGCTGTTGACCCAATAAATATTGGGGTTTTTCTATGCTATGCCTTTAACTGATTCTTTATTGCTGCTCTTTCTTTGGAATAATCTATAAGTTACAGATGACATGGAACACTATTTGGACATAGATGACCACCGTGTTACACCAAAGACAGGGCTCAGCGTCCTCTGATAACCTGCTATTTGAACCTGACCTGCCCAGGTGGGCCAGGGCTCTCCTCAGTGGGACCAGGTGTCAAAATGTGTGTTCCCAGCACTTGTTGATGGTAAGATTCCAGTTTTGGATTGAGTTCTTGAGTATACACTCCCACTTTCTGATGATTTAATCTGAAGCCCAGATTATGAGATTTCAACCAGCTGTCTTTCAGATGAACAGGCTGAAAAATCAGGCTGACAAAAGTTTATCCAGCTCTGCATGTGCCTTTAGAAATTTGAAAAACGAAGATTATGGTTTCAATGCTTTTTCTCTAGATTGGTGAACATCCTACTTTTGAAATAACAAAGGTTACTGTACATGTTTCAGCTATTTATGTGATGCATACTAACCGTGTTCTTTTGGCTAATCTTGGATCATGGCTTTTATAAATAGTCTCTACCATATGCTAACTATTATCTTTGAGCATTTCATAATAATTATCTAACTTGTTCTTCACAGAAGTCTTACACACTACAAATGTATTCTGTCTGTGGTCAAAGAAATTGATGCCCTGAGATGATACAGCTGACTGTGGGGTTTCACAGTTCTATCAGATTCAAGTCTGGTTTTATTTTTTCTCATTATCCTACTTGTCCTTTCATAGGAGCTGATTGTGAAACAATTTAAATTGGAATAAAGTGATGAACCTCATCTTCTTATTTTTGAATTAGGTACTAACTTCTAAAATTTAAAAATGACTCACCCAGGGAAGATGCATTTAATAGGTATTATTCTGCTAATTTTATTAGTGGGCTTGTTGTAAAGCCAAAATGTTATGTCTCTAAAAGTGTGTTCAGTATATAGTTGGTCATTGGTAAAGTCAACTACATTTGGAAGTAATCCAGTTTCTAAACTTTACAGGTTTTGTTTGTTTTGAGAATTTCCTGAAGTCAAACCTTTTAGCAACCTTCCCCTGTAGATTGTTAACATATTTTTTATGTATAAATATATATTCAGGGTTGCTACAGGCAAGCAGGAATCTTTCCATTTGTTGTTTTCTACATTTTTTTCTCTGATAGCAATTTATTGGACTAAGAAACACTTGGCAGATCAGCACAGTAAACATGCGGGTGTTTCTGAGTGTGCCCAGGGCATGGCAGGGATATGACATCTCCCACCCACCCTCTCTGGCCCTGTTCTCTGGACCACTCTCTGGTCAGCATAAAATGCGCGGTTGTGCCCAGCACACCCTTCTGCCGTGATGGCGAAGCGTTGCATTGAGCGTGACACCCGTGAAACACTGTGCAAGTGTGAGCCGAACTAGATCTCTCATTCGCCAAGCTGTGGGTGGGGGCGTTGTGTTCCAGTGAATGGGAAATCAGGGTAATACAGATTGCCTTCCGTCCCTTTTTGGTCATTCTGGAGATAGAGTTCCCGGTTTCTAAATTCTACCGCTGAGTGTACCTCTTGCTCCTCTTCACATTTTATTTGAAACTTTAAAAGTGAAGTAAACAGATTCAAAAATAAGTTATGTGTAGTTTGAATTTCTGTGTTAATTTTTTCTTTCTTTCTTTCTTTCTTTCTTTTTTTTTTTTTTTGGCAGAACCAGGGATTGAGCTGAGACCCTTGCGCTTGCCAGGGAAGCGCTTATTCCACTGAGCCATCTCCCCAGCCCTCTGTGTTAAATTTAAAAAAAACTAAACATTATAGTTCCATTTATTCAAGAGTCTTAAATAACAAACTCTTTTCTTTGAGCAGTTCCTGGTGGCTGACTGTGAAGAACACCCCCGAAGTTACAAGAGGAGATAAAACAGAAGGCACCTTCTGCTGCTTCTGCATTCAGAAGCCGAACTACATTAGACATTAAGATTGCTTTCATATAAGTATTTCCTACTTTGTGATTCAACTTGCACTTCATAAGCACAAACCGATAAAATCTCAAACTTCCCTAAAAAGGAAGTCTGCTTTCCAGTTAGAAGAGCATCGTACTTCAGATGGATGGATGAGCGCTAGGCTGTTTGTGACCTGGCGGGCCGTGCCCACGCTCTCAGCGCTGAGCTGAAGTGTAGGAATGAAGCGCTCTTTCATCTCCTGGCATCACCATTTGCACTTTTCCTACTGCTGGCCCCTATCCAGCCCTGCGTGATTCCGAGTCAGACCGGTCCCTAGCACACTGCTGGAGTTTGGAAGCTGAGTGTCTCCTCCACGCTGCTGTGGTAAAGGTTTGGCTGGAAGCATGGCGCTACCAGGGGACCGTGGAGAATAATAGGCAGGCCTGGGGGGAAGCCAGTGGGTGTACAGCCCCAAGGTGATCGTGGGGTCATCTTCTTGCTTTCTGTCAATGGGGTGAGTGACGGCCTCACCACGCACTCACGCCGTTGAGCCATCTGGCATCCGTACCCGAAACAGACCTAACATAACAGGTCTTCCAAATTACAGCTAGATCCCCTTTACCTGGGGGCCTCAACACAGCCTTTCTAAGTTAACTGGCTCTGGTATTTCCAGAGACACCTGACTAACACAAATAAGGGTAATAAAATGGAATGATTATCTCTCCTAATTTCCTATTAGAAATTCACAAACTTTAAGTTAACCTGACATGGTAGTATACACCTCAGAAAATGATACAGTGAATCATTGCCTCATTTTCCCAAAAATAAAGGGCAGATTTTAGTGAACCAGACAGATTTAGGCACATAGAGCAAACACTGTATTTCCTAGTTCTGCTTCCCTCACATGCATATTGTATGATGCTAAATGAATCACTTAATGCCTCTAAATTTGTTTTCCAACTGTAAGCAGAAAAAAATGTATAATGTGATTTAAGCTTTTCAACATCTAAAAACTAAAATGCATTAACAATTTTGTATGAAATGCAGAGAAGTTTGGGGTAGAATATTAGCGGTAGCTGCTAAATAAGATAGAAGATCTAATTATATCAGGGGATCTAATTACACTAGAGGAAATCAAGAAATACTTAACATGAAATGAAAGCAGTTGTCAGACAATTTCCCATATGCTTGGCAGAGGTTGCCAAGTGCTCCTTAACCTGAAAAAGTGTGTATCTTGAATTTGAAAGATTATAATAGATACCTATAAAATCAGTTTGTTCAAGAGTCTCTCATTTTTATTGTTTAGATTTGTTGAGAGTTTTTGGATATGGACATAGTTCACATGGAAATTATTTAAACATAAGGGAGGCCCTTTTCAGGTTGACAGTGTTTCTCTACAGCTCTGTTTGGAAGCTGGGAAATGGATTATGTAACTTCAGTATGCACTTGTGTATCTTAGAAATACATGGGTAATTGGATTTAGCATCACTTGAGCAGCACACGGTTTCAGTAGTGGAGGCAGATTTTGACCTCAGGAAAACAGAATAAGAGCACTTGAAGAAAGCCAGATAAATCCAGAGCTACTCGAAACAAGGCCGAGAGAGGCTTACTCATCACAGGGAAACGTCAGCCTCATTAAGGAAGGTAATTATTACCTCTGACATACAGAGCTGTGTGCTGCTTTAAATTAAGGTTCTTAACGAGGCATTTCATTGCATGCCCTTAACTGGGGGATTTAAGGAGGAGGCCTTTCTTCCAAAGTCAGTGTGAATGAGAGTTCTATATTCAAGAGTTTCGCTGCAGGAGAATATTTCAGGGATGAATCCTTCAGGAATATGAAGTACGCAAAGGTACATGCTATTTCAGAACAGATGGTGGGTGCCAGACAGGCATCTATGCCACATACTTACAAAGGGTAAGGGAAACTTACACTTTGCCACCTGCTAATGATATGCTGATTATTCTTATGTTAGACAGATGACAAAAGCCTCTAGAGGTCCCTGTCCTCTCTCTGCTGATGTAATGAATGAGCGTGGGTAAGGTATTTCAGAAGAGCATTGTAAACAAGTTGCGAATTGTGTACTCTTTTGGTCACTTTTATTTATTGCTTTTTTTCAGCCTGCTCAACTAATTAACTTTTTCTTTCTGTAGTGCATCGCTTATAGGGCTTAATAATCTATTGACTTGTGGCTTGAATACATTTGCTCACTACATGAGTTCACCCTCATTCATCACCCTAAGGAAATTCCTCACTTGTCTTTCAGTCTTTACCAAAATAAGTGACACTGGGCTTCCATATCGATTCTTTATGACTCTCCTACCCATAAATGGGTTATGTTTTGAGGAAAATAAATTGCTTTTTGGTGAATACATTTATTTAGAAAGATACATTTTGTGGCCCTGATTTTCTATGTTTAGAAATACCCCACCAAACCACAGTGCTATTATAAGAAATGGAATGGGGTGTTGCTCAAATCTAAAGTTCGTATTTTAACTCTTTTCCCCAGCATACTGCTAAATTCTAGAAAACCTGGAGCCCATTAGCATGATTTCCCTGAGGATTTTTACATTTTCCATCTAAGAATAAGTGATAGTTTAGCAATTTTGTAGCCTCATTTTCTATATCGGAAGAGTAGCAATGTCTACCAAGTACCCAGGAGACTCACAAGTCCAAGATAGAATCTCTGATCTGTACCTACCAAAAAGAAAAAAAGTTTCAATCTTTCTAAACTTCAGCATAGGAGCGCATTTGGGTGTGATGCATAATATGACTATCTGTTTAAAATCCATTTCCAGTTAAATTATGAAGGGCTATTGTTATTCACCAGCTCCTCACCAAGGGACTTTCAAGGTTGGTTCACGTCCTTGATAAAAACTCAACGTGTTCTCCAAGGTCAAATGTCCCTTGACATGAATTGTTACGTCAGCGCTGGATGCTGACCCAACTTCAGTCAGTTTTGATCATGATGTAATGCTTCAAATATATGTTTAGTCTGTTTTTAAAACAAATACATCATTTTTCTGATTCTATTACATACAATCTTCCTGATCTTGACAATTATGCCACGTTTATTCTTTTCTACTTATCTCTCTCTATTACTTATAAGCCACAGGACAGGTATCTTACCATTGGCTATTTTAATAAAGGATCAACAAACTTCGTTCCTTCAGCTGCACCCTCAAGTTTTCTGTATTTTCCTTCTTTATTTAATTATATTAGACTCAAAGTCATAAACTTTGCATATGCTACACTAGGTAGATTTTTAAATAAATTATTTTCACCCCTAATCATAGTATCTCAATTGCAACCAATTTATTATGTTAATCTTTTCCCCAGCAGTCAGTCACAGGTCCATACACCCTCACATGGCAATTTATTTTGAGTTCATGGTAGACTTATGTTGGTACAGCCCGCCTTTTGCTTTTTCCTTTCCAACATCCAATTAACAGAGAAAAGAATAAGGAATAGAGGAAAAGTGAAATTAAATCCCATCACTCTGAGGAACCATCTCAGCATTTTATTCACCAAGACTTTATATTTCCCATTTTGCTCAGACACATATGCAATTTCATATGGATTGAATATTTTTTTAGTGTTTCAATATTTAAAAATTACGTTTCTATAACTGAAACCATTGTAAATCTAAAAATTTGAGGAAATCAAATGTGTGGAGTCAAATTTCCTCCCACTGGGTTTCCATCTCAGTATGATGTGTAAGTCTTTTTAAAACATAGTTGTGAATAGGAATAATAGCTACATAATTTAATATCATAACTGTGATAGCAGTAAATGAATTTTTCTGGTGCCCACTTAGTATGTTTTAAACACAGTCTCATACTGAGGTGTATATATTTACTTCATATAATTTATTAATTTTAATTTTAAGCTAATTATATAGATACACTTTCAAAAGCACATATTAATATAAGACTTAAAAATTATAGTGGCCCCATTCCTTTCTAACTTAATCCTCAGAAATTATGGGGATATCTTTTTTGGCTGTGAAAATCTGTTTTATATACAGTGCTACTTCTAGGTTTTCTCATGTTAGATCTGGTATACTGATTTCTTACAATGGGATAATACAGTGTCCAAAACATATTAATGGTTAGAATAAATGTAGAAATGTTACTAGAGGCTTTGAATTTGGATCTCTCCCTGGGCTGGAGATATGCAGTAAGATCTTGTGCCACCAAGCCAAGCAGGAGCACCAGGTACCACTCAGTCTGATCTGAGATCCCCAGCAGAGGATATTTGCTAGATCAGGTATATTAAATACAAAATCTTATGATTGTTCAACTTATGGGTGGATTTTTTGAGACATCACCCCACTGTAAGTCAAAGAGTGTGTGTAATTTACTTTGAGATTCACAGACAAGACTTTAATATCCTTATCAAGATGATGAAATTCTTGTACTATCAGAGCAAGAGGCTTTTAAAATTTCCCCTTGATAGAACAAAGTTTTATCATGAAGGGTTTTGGTGTGATTGCTTTTCATTCATTGAATTGCATGTGTTCCATGGACCTTTCAAGCTGACAAAAATATTTGGAATTCATTTTAGTTATGAGAAGCCATGGGCATTATTTCTTTGAAGAATTTCTTCCTTCCAATTTGGTTCTCTCTTGAGAGCTCCTGAATGATTCTTTCACATCCAAGTTTCCCTTTTCATATATTTTGCATCTTTTGAGCGTTTTCTTCAATTTTTATCTCTATGGTTTTTAAACAAAACTAAAACTTTTTGTTATATGGGTTATTAGTTTCCCAAAGGTTCTTGTTTTGAATGTTAAACTTGCTAGTATCACTTTTACTTCATGAAACTTCTATTTCCTTCTTATTAATTTTTATGTTATAGATTTCAAGATTGTTTTGGTATTTGTTTGTTCTTATTCACATGGCCTTTTTTTGTTTAACTTTTTATCTTCCCACCCGAATGGTTTTATTTACTTCAAGTTTCTTTTCTCTGTCTTACTTGATCATTGACTTTCTTATTAGAAGGTTTTAAAAAATGTTGTAGGTGTGAATTCCTGTGCATCTTTTGAAGTGGTGCAGTAATCCACGAAGTTCTGGGTGAAAGAAATGGATGCAAAGATGAACTGTGTGGAAACTTGTGGCTTTGTGTGAGGTCTTTGAAATGCTGGTTGATGAAAGTATTTTCTCTTAGACTGGAAAATTTTTCCCAGGAGGCAGCCCTCAATCTTGTATCTGAGAGCAGAATGTGGATCATGTGAATGAAGAAGTTTGTTCTTCACCTGGCTGCTAGGACTCTGAATGCCAGGTGAGGGATAGGTGGGTGATAGGTGAGCAGCTTCAGGAAAAAAATGAAAAAGGAAGAGTGTTGATTTGGGGGAGTTAAAATTGAGTCCAGTTGTAAGTATATCTGCAATTGCACTTTTAACTGAGCCAGTTGTACATACACGCCCACGTAAAACTTGTGATTGATCCACATTACAGCTTTTTCTAACAGTGTGTCAGATTATTGCCTTGGTTACCTGTACAGTGTGATCTGTGCCACAACAGTGTAATTCTTGATAAATAAGAGATGTAGGTAACAATTCAGCTTGGTTTTAAGCTATAAAAGTAGTCACCGCATCTAGCCAAACCTTGGTGCACATTTTCAAGACTATCAGAATCTTATCTTCCTTGGATTACAATGCTAATTAATAAGTCCCAAATAAAAATAAATTTTGTTGTCAAGTAGGTTGATTTTATCTTGGTTGAAAGGAATTTCATGTTTTAATAATTCTACTCAGCCTCCTTTGGTTTTGGAGTGGTTTTTGTTGTTGTTTTTGATTACTCCTGTGCTCAACCATGTCTGGTGTCTGTAAACTCAGTGCCTCCCTGGTTTAAAATTTCTACAATAAAACTCCCATCTCATCCACGTTGGTAGTTAATTGGCTGCATCAGAAAAGGAGAGGGTAGTTGGGGTATAATTATGAGACACAGAGACATTCAACAGGTCTATTTTTCCCTCATCCCAATCTATGTTCTTCTTATGTATGTTCCTACTGTCTCTCGTTCTTCAGATGTTTTGGAATTGTTCCGTGAAAATGAATTTGCTTCCTGCTGGCTTTAAGAATGAAGGGCACTAATACTTAAATTCATTATCATGTAGCTATCAGCTTTTCATCTTCCTGACTGTTCTTGAAATCTTTCATCTGTTCTCATGTTTTCTCCAATGTTTTTAATTCTGTGATATTTTTTCTTATTAATCTTTCCTTAATCTCTTCCTTTTTAATAAAATTTCATAAGCAAACAAAGATAATTATCTATGTTCAATTTACCATGATTAATCAACTACTTCCATCCCATTCCTTTCTCAAAAGTCAATAGTGGCTTTGTCTCTTCCAATCATTCCTGATTTACCAGATTAATCCTTGACTATTCTTCCTCTGGAGATCCATATTACTTCCTCCTCACCTTTGAGCTATATGACATTGTATATAATTCTTATTCTCCTTGTATCTGTTTGCTCTTACTATGGTTTGTATATTTCTATTCAGCTGCCTATTCCATTAGGAAAGTTTCCAATCACTATGTTTATGCCGTCCTCAGTGCCAATGACTACATTTATGTTAGTTACTCATTGTTCATATGGCCTAAAACAGGTACTCAATTAACAACTCTGGTAAAGTACTCAATGCAAACTTCTGCTTATCCTTGGGTTGCTTTCCATATTGAACTGTGAGCTCTTTGAGTAGAAGATCTAAATTTAATTTGGTATCACACCGCAACTTAATTTGGTGTAACACCTGAAACTAGGACCACGTGTGTACACAAAAACAGGCAAGGTGCAAAGGATGTTTGTTAAGGGAAGAAAAGAGGAAAGTAAGAGATGAAGTGTTGTAGAACCAGGTACTGAAATGTGTAGAAGATGCCCTGCACCAAGAAGTAGGAAGGCAACCAACTTTATTATGCCAGAGGGAGAAGAGGGACCACTCCCAAAGCATCAGCCCCAAGCTGGCTTTGGAATTGACTTATATAGGCTTTGCAAGCAGGAAGAGCAGCAGCTCAAAAGCATGCTGAATTTCTATTAGGTAGTGAAGGTCATCTCCGTTTTCTGGGTTCAATGTACTTGAAATAAGTGAGTAATAGCGTTGGCTACTTCTTGTTGATAGACAGTAAGTCCTTGAAAACCAACAGGTTATGTGTGTGGGTAGAGGACAGGTCTGTAGCCAAATGTGGTTAGATTGAGCTTTGTTAGGCTCTCTCTTGTTTGTAGTTGGCATAGGCAGTCAAGGCTGGTGAGTTTAACTATTGAGCTACATGGCCAGCTGGATGGCCATAATTTGTCCTAACATCATGTCACATTACTAGTTGATTTTTAACACTTGTATTCCAAAAGGAAGAACAAAATTGATGTTATTTGAGGTAATTTATAAATTAACCATGTAATATTATTATGGTTTCTTTCATCTGGTGATGAATGAAATCATGAGAAAAAACATTTTGGGACCTCTGTTTGAGATATAGTAGAGTGTTTCATCATAGTTTTTTCTTAATATAGATGATGCATAAAAAGAAAGTGAGAGCTTCCTTCAAATACATAGCATATACTTTTTTTTAAAGATATGTTTAGTTACAGGGCATACAAGGTCTCACTACACAGATTTGACTTGTAGTGATCCTCCTGTTTTTAGCCTCCAAAGCACTGGGATTATAGGGGCACACCACCATGCCCAGTCTCCATTGCCATCTGAGTGTGCCCCAGGGGCACCAGGGATCATACCCCTGTCCTTGCCCTGAGCCTGTATAAGCAGTTGCTTTAGTCCACTGAACTATCTAGCCAGCCCTACACAGCTTGTGCATTTTGTTAGCCTCACTGCAATAATTGGTTTTACTCTTCTGGAGCAACCACACACACACACACACACACACACACACACTTAGTGTGACTAAGACTCACAGGAATCGCTTATCTTCTCCAGTAGTGCTTTAATAAATAAAATCCATGAACATACAAGTAGTCATATGTATATAGTTTGTCTTTTTAAAAATGCAATGAGATGGCTGGCAAAAGAGAATACAAAGAGACTCTCCTGATTTTTCAGCCTCCCAAACTATTGCTGTGTGGGAAGAATAGCAAGCCAGGCCCACCAATATGGGGAGAGGCTAGAGAGGCTGGTGATTTTATGAGGAAATTCTACTTTTTAATTTCAAAAATGTCAATGAAAAAATGCAGGGAATTTTCACTTTATCCCTATATCTGCCTAATGTACCTGAGAATTACCACTTGGGGTGTTCTTTATATTTTTTAATTATTTCTAGTTCATATATCTTTCTTTATGAAGTAAGTACCTTTAAAAAGCAGATTGCTTCTTCAGTATTGAACGAATATTTGAAAATCTAATAAATTAACAATTCATTATACTTCCTGGCTTTCGATTAGGAAATATCCAACTCCATTTGCAGAATGGAAATGGAAAGTTAACTTACTTCCTATTAGCTTTTCCTGGATTACACTTGCAGAATATCTCTCTCCAATTTCTTGGATAAAACATCTTAGAAACAGAAGTCCATACTATCTGAGTTACTACAAGTGAATCTGAGTTACAACAAGTGAATTGTGCAAAATGAAAGACTTATAAGAATATCAAAAATTCCCACAATGTGTGGTGTATTTCCAGAGTCAAGTTGCAATCACTTATGTCCCTCACAAACCAACTTTCCGCAGTCTTGATGTCTCCTCTGGAAAGATGACAGGGGCAGTGCCATCTAATGGCTCTACATCCAATGCATAGGAAACATTTAGCAATCTCTAGGGGTTGTCTTGTTGTTCATGGCCATTTTATTTAACCACTTCTCAATCAAACCAACTCTAGCATCTACTGTGTTCAGAATGTCATTTTTCTTAGCAATGTTAAGGTTTAGAGTGGTTAGTTTTAGGACAGGCCCTGAAAGTTCTAGCCTTTTTTCTGATTTAGTATTGAAAGTCCCTGTTAGACAGTCACCTAAAAATGGAAAGAAGCTTCTTTTGTTTTTCTCCAACTGCGGCATTGCACAACATCTGCAGTAGGAACACAGAGGAAAGATGAATGTGACCGTTACAAGTGAGGTTTTTGCACTGGTTTTAGTAATTATTAATTTTTCTGATTTTTAAGGTTGATGATAAGGCTGTGGGCTCGTAGGGAGGTAGTGTACTTTGTGCCTTGTTGCTTCCCTGAAGAATTCTGCAATTTTGGAGTTGAGTTAGCACCAACAGGTTGCAGACATACCTGGGTGCACAGCTGTCTGTGTCCAGGATCCCCCAGAAGTCCCCATATTTCTGGGGGCAGGGGCTTGGCACACTCTCTCCCAAGAAATTCAACTTCATATCAGCTGAGGGAAAGTGGATAGAAGAAAAATGCTGTGTGTGAGGAGAGCGTTAGGGAAGGTCATATATTTCAAAAAAGAATATTGTTTACAAGGAGTGTTAATAGGTTTCAGGGGAAATGTTAATTTTTTTTTTCCTGGATGAAATAGCTACTGTAAGTTTTTAATGGTTAATCATTCATTCCTGAATTTTTATATTAAGCATTTCATATTACTTTATTGACTTAACTTTTATGCTCTTCTTCATTTTGACAGTAAAGAATGACCAGGCAATACTCCTTGAAAATTGGAGACCATTTGCAGCTGCTCTCTGTTGAGGAACGTGAATAATAGGGTGCCCTCAAGGAATTTCAAAGGTATCACTCAACAGAAACTTTGGTGTCTCAAGAAAACTAGATCATTTTATCATGGTAGGCATGCTGATATGTTTGCTTTAATAAAATGCCATATTTCTGCCTTTAATCTCTTGTCAACCTGCTATTAAAAAGCCCCACAGTGCATGCGTGCAGCACATGTAAACACTTGTGGTTTTGAAGTTACCACAGAACATACTAATAAAGCATGTAATTTGTGTTTTGTGCACAGACTGTAATAATTTATTGAGTGGTAGAAACAAGCTAAGAAAAGGATTTTCTTTAACGCTCGCCAGCAAGTCAATTCGATTTTAGGGCTCCACACCAAGCTGCATGTGTACAGGGCAAGGAGTCATGTTTTAAATGCATCAGGAAGTGTCCATCACAAACACCAAAACAAAATGCGCATTCCTTTCTCACACTGGTAAGACATTCTATCAAGTAGGGTAATGTGGTGTCTTTGAGCTAATCAGAGTGGAAATTCTCCCCCAAAGGGACATGAATGTGTGTCAAACACCAACAATGCATTAACAAACTGCAGCTTAAGTTCATTCAAATAAATAAGACAAATTGCCACAGCAATCACTTTTATAAACTGTATGAACATTATCCCGATGTCCCCTGAGGAAAGAGGGAAGAAAGCGGTAATGCTGCTGCTCTTCGCATATGGAATAACAAAATTTAGAAATGTTCAGTCTCTGCCATGGCATCCTAGGATACTCCCGGTCAGAGGACAGCCTCGATTCTGCTTTTCTGAGCAGCCAGTGGATCTACCTGTGTCAGGTCTTCCACATGAAGAGAGTCTGACTGCACTTCTGCACCTCCATTTGCTCACTCTGCTCATGAGCACCGGCATACAGCCATTCTCTGTACAGAAGCTTGGGGTGAAAAGGCCTCAAAGTCTATGGAGAAAGAATATTCTTACGGTGTATATGAAAATTTCTGGAAAAAATAATGAAATTCTGTAATCTGGGTACTCATTATGTTCAGGTAAGAGAAAACTATCTGCCCAGAGGAAATGGGCTTCATGTTCTCTGAATGTGTTTATCCTCCAAAGAAGCAAGACTTCTCTTGGAAAACCAAGCACTACTATGTGTGCTTCTTTGGTCAAAAGCCTGTGTGTATGTTTTCAGTGTGCACACAGATGTTTTGCTATATATGATCCATTTATTTATCTATTTATTTATTTTGGAGACAGGCTGCAATTCACTCAGCAGTTCGGGCTGACTTTGAACTCATTAGGTAGTTCAGGCTGGCCTTAAATTCACAATAATCCTCCTGCCTCAGCCTCCTTACTACTGTGATTACACACATATGCTACTGTGACATACAATCTTTTAAACTTGTGGCTATTTAAAAATGAGCATCTTCAAGGGACAGCCTATTTCTTCATTTTGTACATTCACCTGTCTCTGATCAGCTCTGTCCTCATTACCACTGCAGGTGACTTTCCTGTGGCTGTTGTTTGTGGAAGGAACATTGTGCAGCTCTGTGAGGGGGAAACACACAATGACGTGTACATGAATGTCTGCATCTTTGGGGTAGAACTCAGCTTGCACATGGTTACACCGCTTAACTGTCCAATTTGAAAAGGAACTATCTACAAGGAGCTAAGCCAGGTGCCCTGGACCTTAGGCAGAATCCACAGATTTGAGACCCTGTCATCTTGTCTGTGGTGTAGCTGCAACAGTATTTAACAATTTGCCTTGGGAAGGGAGAGAGAGGAGAAAATTAAGAGAAAAGAAAAAGAAAACAAAAACATAAAGAAAGAAAACACCAGTCCCAGGAAGATACATCATCCAAATAGTTAATTCTAGTTCATTTTGGCAGGCAATATTTTTGTAGAATCAGATATATTATAGTCCTGTAGTCAGTATTAATAAAGAGCCAAGAAAAAAAAAAACATTCTCATATTGGCAAAAGTTACAATTTTGAGAACTCTTTGATTGGCATAAAACAATAGATATGAAAAACAGAGATTAGTTGTTTAAGTAGCTAAGTTAAAACAAAGTTAATTGGAAGTTCCTTTGTGGTTTTTTTGTGGTTTTTAAGACAATCTTTTATTCTGTAAAAGGTAACAAAATATACAGAACAAAACTTTCCCCTTTCAAAACTGTTACAAACCCATATTGTCACTTATATATAAATACTATTCTCTAGCTGATTACTAATTAGGGATAAGTCCAACAATACATTCTTATAACTGCTTAAGCAAAAAGCCAAAAACTCATCAGAGTCCTCCCCCTGTGTCATCCACCCCAAGTGACTGTGGCAGATTTCTGCCAGCTGAACAGGAGGAATTACGGTCTTTTCAGTATCCATTTGTGGGTTTGCAGTATTACACTGATGCCAAATCATCTTTCAGGACTTTTTTTAACTGAGCCAGTTTCTTTTTTCTCTCTCTCTCTCTCTCTCTCTCTCTCTCTCTCTCTCTCTCTCTCTCTCTCTCACACACACACACACACACACACACACACACACACACACACACACACTGTTTGGGGCCTGGGAGGCCATAAGTAGATATGAAAGAGACAGAGTCAAAACAAAATTAGTTTCCAGGGTCATGTTTGAAATTGTAACTCTGTAAGGTTGCAGAAGTTCATGCATATCAGACTTACTTTATTTGACGTCTGTGTGGTAATCAAAACAGCTTTTGAAATATTTGATATATAGACAGATACAGAAATACTAACAAAAGTGAATAAATTTAGAATACCAGGCATAGAATATATTGTAAGTTACAACTATTTGAAAATTAAATAAGCATCCATTATTAGCTTTTTATTAGGCTTTTTGTCTTTTCTGAACAAAAAACTATACCCAAGGCTGTAATTTATTTAGTAAATGTGAAGTGATTGTGATGGCAACAGAACAACAATTAATATTGAAACTTAAAACCACGAGTATCACAGGAGATGTTGTAGGTTATAACTTGTTAAATTATTTGAATCTGCACAAATGTAAAACTTGCAACACCAGGATTTTTCTCAATAGAAAGACTGAAGAACACTCTCTTACCCTATCCAAACTAAAAAAATATAGAGGGGTTTAGAACTATCTGAGGTAAGAAGATGCATGTTTTTTTGGAAGAGGATTGGAAATTGAAGCTCAGAAAAAGTAAGATAATGGCGGTAGTTTGCTTTATAGAAACTATTGATCTTTAATAAGAACAATTGCGTTCAGTACCTTAGAACTATGACTTTTATCATTTAAACTTACTTTTTATTTTTTCTGTATTTAGGGAAGGATCTACAGGGTGTACAGGGTGTCACTACATAGATTGGACATGCAGTGATTCTCCTGTTTTTAGCCTCCTAAGTGCTGGGATTTGAGTGAGCACCATGACGCCCAGTCTCAATTGTGGTCTCAGGGTGCCCCACAGGTGGGGGTGGCACTGCACACTGGAGATTGAATGCCACACTGTGCTCTGCGTAAGCAGGCACTTTAGTTCTCTGAGCTATCAGGCTGGCCCTGTGATTTAGGTTTAAATAGATGTAAAATACTTTGATGTGCATTCAGATACAGATTTTAACTAGATTTTGCTGGATAGGGCCTCTGAATTATAATCAGTGGCTTTATTTGTTGGAAAACCATTCTAGGGTCTGTCAGACTTTGGGTCCAGTTAGTTCAAAGTATCAGTAAATTCAAATGCAAGACCTAAGTTGTGATACTGGAAAAGCCTAATCCACACATTTGTCACTGTTCCACAGGCATGAAGTCACCTCCAAATCAATATCCCCTGAGGAGAAGGAATGATAGATGAGTGAATGCAATTCCATGGATTTGCATGTACTTTTCACCTGTGAAATAATCGTTAACACTTAGGAACCCTTTTGAACTGGGTGTGGTGGTGCACACGTGGGATCCTAGCCCTTGGGAGCCTGAGGCAGGAGGCTCATTGTGAGTTCAATACCAGCCTGGGCTACAAAGTGAGTGCAAGGCCAGCCTGAACTACATAGTGAGACTGTCTCAAAAGGACACACACACACACATACACACACACACACACACACACAGGACACTTTTAATACATCAGTCTGTGTCCTGATGATCTGATGACAAACACAACAGATTAGACCTCTTGCCTGTATGGGGCTTTTGCTTCCCTTTTATTGTTAGTCTATGTTTGCAGTGCATAATAATCACCTTCATTTTGGCAGTCAGCACATATACACACCACAGCTTGGTCATCTTCCCCCTCCCCCTTGTCTTCTTTTTCCCTCTTCACCAGATCCCTTCCCATCTCTCCAAAGTCAGCTTCCCTGTTTCCTACCATCTCTTTTTTATTTTGCTCCAGAACAGTAAGTGAAAGAAGTTAGGTGTGACTTATTTCCTACCTAAAAGTCTTATGTAACTTCTAAGTAATTTACGGAGCTCTCATTCTGATGGTGAACTATCATCCAACATATCAATCACTTCAAAATAAACAGTAAGGCAATTGGGAGAATGACTAATTTCTTGTTCTTTTTTATATTTCTCTGGTTTCCTTTTCTCTCAGTATCAGCCATGGACATCTCAGTGTTAGATCTACACACACGTGCACAAGCGATCATCAGTGAAGATGTACTGTTTCTCTGGCCAGGAACTTGCCCTTCCTTGCTATATCAGGGCTATATCAGCTATGATATAAAAAAGACAGATTTCTATATAGCATTATCGGATAGAAACCAAAGAACAAAATATCATCCATTGTTTTCTCCAAAGTGTGACTGGGTGTGTCATCTCTTCACTAATGTGAACATCCATGTGTATGGAGGTATCTTCAGGAGGTACTGGATGGTCCTGCTCTTGAGACTGCATTGAAGCTGGTCATATAGAGAGAGGAGAAACCAAATTTTGTCTACACCATTGTATTGCTCTTTCTTACATTTGTGATATAGGAGGAGCCAGTACATTGATTCCTTCATGAAATCATGTTTGCTGTTTCTCATAAGAAAATCTTTGGCTCTAAACTCTGTTGGGGATTTCCTGACCAGCAGAAGGACTATGAGAGTGAGTGAGGCAGCTGGGATTCAGAACTGTGAGGCAGATTGAGGAGAGATGGCGTGTAGAGGAAGTGTTAAAACGTCTTGCTAACAAAGTTCATTTTCAAGATGAGAGGAGCACACAGTGAAGATGGGCCCAGGTGAGGAAAGTGCCTCAGCATCAGATAAAGGATGGTCTGAGGTGAAGGAAGGATCTGTCATCACACATTCTCCAGTCCAGGCCCATAGGATCACATCTGAGTTGTAGGGAGGGATCTGTGAAAAAATGATCATGAAATAAATAAAGGTTTCCATCTAGTAGAAAGGAGGGTCCATTTCTGGGAAATCCAGGTAGCAGGGGTTGATGCGGTGGCTCCTGATGTTTTCCAGTAGCCAAAAGCTCACAGTGCCTTTCTACTTCTTTATAGTGTTTGATTAAGATTTTATTCCTTCTCACTTAGCTCAGCAATAAACAAAGAGCAAAAGATGAGTAAATAATCAAGTTACAATGAACAGGAAATCTTCTTTGCAGTAGTGTCACACTGAATCCCTGCTAAAAGGCTCCACGTCAGTTAAGACGTTTTTATAAAGTGATTTAAAATGAGTTGCAGCAAGTGGTACTCGTACTTGAGTCTGGCCAAGTTGCAAAGATCTGTAGGTGTCTACAGGACTTGGTAGTGGGCTTTTGAAGAATGATTTATATTCAGGATTATAAATACTTGAAAAAAGGAATTGGTCTACTAAAAATCTTTCAGAGATCCATCACTAGGTGTGGAAGAAGAGGACAGAATTTGGACATAATCATCCAAGGAATTTCAATGACATCACACAGAAGAGGGAGTCTGATTTGATCAGCTCACTGCTCATCATGCAAAGTGACCACCTGGACTGAAAAGAACAGGCAAGCTTATTAGCCATCTCTCTGTGGCTTTCCACAAGGTGGGAAGTAAGCCTTGAAGGTGTAGTGGTTTACTTCCCAAGGCCAAGAGCATCTGAGAGCTACCAGTCGTATCAGGGATGCAGCCACAAGGCCTCGGTCTTCGTGGTCCACGCCAGCTTGGAAGCTCTGGTTCATTTCCCACGTATTTTTGCACATGGATTAGGCACAGCACATGACTTTGTCATAGCTTGCTCTAAACCTATTTTAAATTTGTTTCTTTCATTTTGTCACAAGAACATTAAGGCTACTTTTTTTCCTATTGCATTTCTTTAAAAACTAAAAGGTAGATTCTAATCACTCACCAGGGAATGTTTTGGGTATACAAATAATGGTTTTAGCCGTGTGTTTGATTTACTGCTCAGTGCACGACAGCATTCTGCATGGCCATCAGTGCTCAAGGTTTAAATCTGGCCTGTTTCCTAGTGGGACTATTTTATGTTAGGCGTCATTGTTATAACTCTTTTTTTTCCTCTTCCCTATGTTTAATCTTAGATTATCCCCTAGAGGTAAGCAGCTGCAGGAATGGAAGAATGCCTAAAGTTCTCTGGAGTGGATGGACTGGGAGGATCTTTCCCGTCTCAGCTGAGAGGACCAGAGGGCAGTGTTTGGTTCAGTTTATGGTAACCAGGGTTCTCCCTTTTCATCGGTTCCAGCATTGGTCCTGTGGTGTTGAGAGCACAGGGTGCCAAAATGAGAAAAGCTGTCTCCTTTTGGTTTGTATGTATGAGTGGGCTTAATCATAAAGACACAATGATGTCAGGAATCTGATTAGTGATGGTGAGATTGGACATATGGTTTCAGGCATGTCTATTTCTTCTGATGCCCCCAGTTCTGCAAGAGGAACTTGATATAGATAGGCTAATCTGGAAAAGCCTCTAGGCAAATTTAATCCTTTTCTTAGTTTCTTCCACACATCAGGATCATTTTATACTCATGGATTATTTGTGCAATACTTTCTCTCCATAAGTTAGTTAATGAAAGTAGAACCTCTAGAGAAATTGCACTTATATCTTGTTTTTATATTGGCCCATTTAATATCCATTCCTGCTCCTTTTTGGGAATGTAATCCAGTGCATAGTGGTTTTGTCTGCAATAGTATGGCAGAAATAAATCTCTGTTTGGAGGGAAGGACAGAAGGTATATGGGGACATTAGCCTTGTTCGTCTTTTCTCTACTAGTAAGGAACTATATAATTTAGAACTGGCATCACACATTCCACTACCATTTCTCTACTTGAAATATAGATAATTCTTGTGGCTTACCTCCCACAAAACACTGTCATGTGTCACATGTGGGTGCAGCATGCTTGCTGCATGACCAGCTTGCTTGTTCCTACACTGATCATTTATCCTTCCCATTTCTCTATTCAATTTCTTTATTCATTATTTCCACAATGTTTTTTTATTCCAGTGAGGAACTAAGTGCTTTATAAGACCTGGAGATACTGTGTTCTGTTTGTCATAGAATTTTCCATCCATGCTCCATAAATGAGCAAACAGCAGAGCCACAGAGATGGGGGTGGTACAAATAGAAGTCAGTGCCCTCTCTGCTTTCTTCCCAACCCTCCTCAAGTTACTTGGGGTTTCTAGCATACCTTTTGTCAGAGATAGAAGTAGAGGAACAGTGAAATGATAAAAAGATACATTTTTATCAATCAAGATAGTAAAATATACTGATCAAATAATTAAATATTAGAGGCCTTTTCACCAAGCACAGGGACAGTTAGAAGCACATAGCCAGTCTATTTAATCTAGGAGAAAAGGTCCTGGGGAGTCCTGGTAAAAGACTTTTGAATAGGAGGTAACAGATAAGAGAGGCAACATGAGAAGCAGAGGAGCGTCTCGTGCTGGTGGGGACAGGCTGAGCCCAAGCATAAGGTTGAGTGATGGTGGCCCAGAGGGCACAATATAGAAACATCCAGACTCCCTGGATAGCAGAATGCAGAAGAGGGGGAGGTAAGAGGCGAGGTTGGAGACAGTCTAACACACTACTGAAGTGAGAAGCCATTGAGGAGTTGAACTGGGAAGAGAAACAAGCAAATAAAAAGATATCTGGTTTAGAGTGCTATTTCTAGCCACAATGCAGGCAGTGGATCGCAGGAGCTGGGAACTTTGAGGGACCCAATAAGCACTTGTGAGTGGAAAAGTAGGTTCCTTAAAGCTGAAAGACACCAAAATCTTGTTACTCTTCACGTGATAATCACTGAAGATATATTCTTTGTCCATTATTATGATGTTAGATGAACTTCTTAGGGAAAGTTTCCTAAAATGAGTGTTTTTACCTTTTATATGGCACCAGTAAAAGATGCTCAGCTGAGAAGCACATTTCCCAGAGCATATTTATTAGTTAATTTACCAGAACCATCATCAACACTGTTGCATGCATAGTCACATGGTGTAGTAGTCAATTTTGCCATCAGTCTATACCAGACTGTTAATTTAAAAAGATGAAGGTTTATTTGGGCGCATGGGCTCAGAGTCTCCATGGTTGCTTGGTTGAATGGTTTAAGGCAAAGCAAAACATCATGGTGAAAGTTCCTCGTGGAGAAGGCTCGAGGTGGCCAGGAAGCAAAGATGGGGATTGGGGCTGAGGCCCTAGTATGTCCTCAAGGGCATACTCCAAATTTCATAGGTTCTTCCCATATGTCTCCCTCCATCCACCAGTGCACCACTTCCCAACAATGCCACAAAAGTGACCCAAGCCTTTAACACGTGGTCTTCTGTGGAACACTTATTGGAACCATTGTACACAGCTGTCAGACTTTATGCCTGGGAAAGACAGACTTCAGTGACAGGCAATGCTTATTAAATCTCATTATAGCTCTCTTCTTCTGATTTAAATTTGTGGGTTGGGATTTTGTACCTGAGAATGGAAGCTTTAGAAACACTGTTGTAGAGAACTACTGGAAGAATTTACCAGCTATTTGTACATCTTTGTGTGCTGGTTTTGCCCAGCTGCCTAACATGTACATGTGTTCACCAGTCTGGATAAGAAGTATATTACTGTTTTATCAGGTGTCTGCTACAATCTGTACAGACATTCCTTTTTCTTTAAGTTAAATCTGGGCCCAATCATGTTGTTATGGTTTGTGTCTAGTTGTCCTCCCAAAGTCTCGGGCTGTCACGGGGTGAGGACTTCTAGAGTTTGTGATTAACTCATGATCCACTGGGATTATGGGTGATCCAAGACTGGGACTATAGATTTTAGTACTGCTAGGATTATGAGAGTTTGTACTTCCCCAGCCTGGGGCCGAGAGCCTGAATGCAATTTAAGAGAGACAGACTTCCTCTCAGTTGCCACTGTTGTTGCTGCTGCTCCCTCGTTGGCTCTTCCTTGCTCTTGTCACCACCATGAGTGGCTGCCCTCTGCCCTGTGCCACTCTGCCTTGGAGCCAGCCAAGTATAGACTGAAGCCTCCAGAAACTGTGAGCTAAACAAACCTTTCCTTCCTTCATTCTGGGTATCAAGTATTCATCCCAGCAACAAGAGAAGAGTAACTGAGACACATCATTCCATTTTGTATAGAGATGCTGGTTCCTAGAGGAACCAAAAAGTGAATATTTAAATATTTAAAAAATACAAATAAAATAGATTTAATTTATTCAATAGAACAATTGAATAAATTGCTCATAGGAAATGAACTTTCTTGCCATTTTTCATAAAAGAATTTGGTTGATAAAATATTTAAAAGCTACAATGTTTAAATTTTATTTGGAAATATGTATAGTTGTATTTTATTTTAGGTCTTCACATACAATACAAATAAATTTGTAACTGACAATTATACGAAGTAAAAATTATGCAAAATGCAGTGAAAGACCTCTCAGTAGTTTCTAAATATATATTTGAATTATTTTTAAATTATTATTATTTCTTGTTTGGTCATCTTTCCTGGACATTCGTTCACTTTCAGGACCTGTCAAATTCTTAGTTAGCTAATTGTTTCATATTAGATTTCAGTAGATGTAGCCCAAGTCTAATTTAAGTGTGGCATGCACACTTTCTACCTTTTTCACTTTTGGAAAGAGAATATCTTGCTCTACCTTTTTTTTTATTCCTAAATTTCCATGGCATAAGAAATGGAAGAGGAATCAAATGAAAGTGCTATATAGCAAGAAAAATTTTTGGAGACAGAAAAATGTATCTATTGGCTGTTGACTGCTTTTTTAAAATGTATTTGGTAGAGTCTCAGTGTCCAGCTTGGACTCATAACGATCCTCCTGCTTTCAGCCTCCCCAGCACTGGCATTACAGGGATGCACCACCATGCCTGAACTCGATGATTGACTTGCGTGCCTGGGAGAGGAGCCAGCATGGATTGCAAAACTGGGGATGGAACCCCATCTCTGTGCTTGCCTAAGCAGGTGCGCAGTCCACTGAGCTATCTCACTGGTCCCTTAGAATGTTAACTTCTATTGTAAATTAGTAAATTAGTGAGAAAGTGATTTTAATATATTTTACAGTCATATTTTAATGGGGTTTCACATAGATTGTGTGCAAGTTAATTATGCATGGTCTTATAATGAAGAAAAATAGGTGATACCATGTATAATACCTTTAAATCAAAAAGACAATTGGAGAGCACTATTTTGCAAATACATTAAAGTAATACACATAATGTATTTCTATGTCTACTTTTCCTATGATTTATATATTCACTCCATTTTTGACAGACTATGTTATTAACTGCAAATACACTCATACCTATGCAAAGAATGAAGTTGAAGAGGCTTTCTCATCCTTTCTTGATTTACCATTTTATTTTTCACACTTGAGTATTCTTCTTAGAGAAGGGACAGATTTTCCGTGCCTTACACTTATTCATTAAGATATCATTAAGATTTAAGAGTGGTAGAATTCCATGACTTTTTTTTGTTGGATCAAAATTTTTTTTTTTTACATTTAGGCATGAAAATCATAGGGATGTATAGATGTTATTTTTATGAGTACATTGAAGTCTAATGTTATATAAAGAAAATAAATAATATTTATTAGGATACTTTCTTAGTCTAAGACTATTTTAAAATGAAAATTTGAAAATTTATTAAATATATTTGTTATTCATACATCAAAATATATTTTCCTAAGTTCCCTATAGAGGAACTTACTTTGTTCTTATATTTCTCTTATTTTTATCCTTATTTTATGCTGCAGTTGTGGTTTCTATTTCTTTCTTTTTTTTTTTTTTTGTAGTGTTTCTTTTTTTTTTCATTTTATTAAAATATAAATGTCAATCAGACAGTTTCAAGACACCTTAACCATACACATTCGATGAATTAATACATTGCAAACTGTTTTCATAACATTTTGGTATTGTACAAGGTGCATACATGATATTATATTTACAGATATTATTTTAGCAGATATCTCTTATTAGTGAATTAAGAGTGTAGTTGCTTACTTATCTTTTCTTTTATAGCTGAATTATATCAAAAATTCAATAATTATTTACCTAGTGGATGACCATAGTACTGAAAGCCGACATAATATTCTGTCCAACCACCATTAGTGCAGATCTTGCCTCTCATAGAATTATGTAGAAGCACAGCGTTATCTATCTCAACTGTACTGTCTATACACACACATCATGATTTTTTCTTTCTAAAACCCTTCCTTTGTCTACACCTGTCAAAAGTGGGCACTCCATTGACATTCAACTAACTTAGGTGCTTGAACTCGACACCACAATCCAACACAGTCCAGCATTCTGCAACCATAGTGAGTTATTCAACGAAATTGTCGACCATAGCCATTTACAGCTCAGCTTAATATTATGGGCTCACGATGTATACTTCATTTTTATACTTTTATACTTTTCTGCTGGATGGTTAAGACCTAGGTAGATCAAGACTTATATACCAACACATGAACTTTATATTTCCTATGTGGTCATTGAAGTCCTCTCAGGGTTTATCTTGTAGTCCTGTACATTATTCTGTAGTTCCTTT